>VZSF01003005.1:180721-219778 GCA_013398295.1 Chionis minor
TTTTTTTTTTTTTTTTTTAAAAGACCTTCTTTAAACAGATAATGCAAAGACTGGTCCGTTTTTTCTTACCCGGCAAGCCAAGCTCTAATGACTTCACTAAGCAGAAGTTGTATTAAAATACATCTTCATAGTATTGCTACAATTTGGGTAAATATGTTCTGAACAGCTTGATGAGTACTAAATAAACTTTGCTGTTTTACAGCATACATTTTAAATTTTTTGCACTTTTTTAAGAATAGAAAATGCAATTATAGTGTGCAAAAGAAAAAAAAAGGATTAATTATCTTCTAGCTGAATACTGTAATTTTAAGCCATGCCTTCCATAAAAATGTATTGACATGTGTAAATAGAAGAAAAGAAAAAAAAAAATACAAGCAAACAGAGATTTCATTTCCTTGCAAGGAAAGGTTAACTATCACAAACTGGATCACTTGAGTTCTGTATTCTTCAGACAAAGAAATGAAAAAAACAACCCAAAAAAACACTGAAATGCTTCAAATGTCATCCATTCCACGATAACAGGTTAAAACTGCAGTGTTGCTTTCTACTCCTCCCGTTAACATGGATAGAACGATTTGCTGCTGGTTGGATATTGAATACAAAAAAGCAAAAGAAAGTTGAGATCATCCCACATGAAGTCATTATTAGAGCTGGCTTTTCCCCCATTTTGAAGTACAGTAGTGACTTGTAAATACGACCTTTTCTAAAGATCATCTGAGATTTGAAGGTTTTTCTGCCTCCTTCACCCAAACAACAACTGCTGAAAGAATTTATTCTACGCAGCCTGCTATACAGCATTCAAAATGTTTTGGGTTTTTTTCCCCCACGAAAAAATACCACAAAAAGTAGTTTTACGTTTTCATATCTCCGAATCACTAACATACTGTAGATTCCATTTATTCCTCCATCTTTGAAAATGGTTTCTGCAAAATCAAAATAACTGTCAAACTCCCTTACGCCATGCTTCCAACAGTTTGAATTTAATACTTCTTGAATGGAATGACATAATTTATTTTCTTTAATTTGCAGTATGGCTACATCAAGCTAGCTTTAAGTCACAACTGTACCTAACCACAGTTCTCTGCAGCAAACCCATGATTTACAATATCTAATATTGTGGTTACAGTGCAGGGAACCGTGGGTAAGAAACCTCCATGTCAGAGTACTGTGGTTGGGGTTTCCCGGAAGAGTGGCAGTTGACACCTCTGGAATATTCATATATAAGTGCTTCAGTCAGATGGTCCTGAGTCGAACGGGTAACTCAGGCACTATGAGAGCCTGGCATTCAGTCTGCGGGAATGTGTGTAACCTCCGTCACTCGAACCGCTTTGCAAACTGTAGTGGTCTTCAGCATCACTGGCACTTCCAATACTGTCCATTTCACCTGGAGTAAACTCCATTCCTTCAATGTCTACTTCTAAAGAAAACATAAAAAGGCACATTTTCAGAAAGGCAGCAGTGGTAGCAAGGAACCAGGGGCCAGTATTGCCTGTGTCAATCAACATTCAGGTGAAAGCTGAATCATACTGCATTTTCTGTAATTAAAATAAAAGAACCGGAACAGTAATTCCTGAGGAGAGGATCATCTTGTCCACCTGAGAATTAAAATCCCTTCTGTCCTCATCCGCATAAATATACTGCATGACATCAATACCTAATGCTGTCCCAGAGCCGTTCCAACCCGTGCATAGACACTGATCTTAAAAAAACCCAAACCAACCCTCAGAGGCCGCAATACTGCAGCACCGTTGGTGGTAATTCCAACCTATACAGGTGTCGGTTAGTAGCGACCGTGGTGTAGCCATCTGTCCACCAAAACTGGCACTGTGACCGACAACTCGTCTCCCCACAGGCCCTGAAAAAGTCAGCCTGTGCGAGCCTTCAGGCACAAGAAAACTTCAAATAAGCAAACAAGAAACGGTGACAGGCAGTTTGAAGAGCTCTGTCTTAAATGAGAACCCAACGAAGAGACCACTCGGTGATCATTACACAGAAAATGTTTTAAAATTTCACAATAAATGATGTGGAATTAATTTTTTTCACACAAATGAATTAAGACTGGTAAGATCTTTTTTTTTTTTTCCTAAGAAGAAAATATTATGCCAGCCTTACCAATAATGACACTGAAACACTGGAACATTAAATGGTAATTGTTGAAAAAACTGGCGAAAACACGTGCAGTATGAATAGCTTTAAAAACACATGCAGTATTAATAGCTTCAAAATTGATTAGAAAAAAGATATTTTTCAAAGAATGTAAAAAAGATGCAGTAGTTTTTTATTCTGCAAGTGGCATAATGGAACAATTTTGTCTGGCTTTTGTTGAGAGCTTGATTTTCATTCTAAATAATGTTTTCTTGCTTCCCTACTTCCCTTTTCCTTCCTGCTCCTGCCAACTCCCTTTGGGAAGTCTTCCTTCAATTACCTTGTTCAGAGTCAGTGGATATTGTTGATCCCATACTGTCAGTGCGGATACGCTCCATGCCCTGCACGGATAGCTGCTCCAATCTGCGTTTGAGGTAGCGGTGTTCCCGCTGTAATTGTTCTTTAATATTTAGAGCTTTTCGGTCCTGTTCTTCCAATTTCTTAAAGGGAGAGAAAGATGGTAAGCCGACGGTTTTCACTGTGTTAAAACATTAGTAGCGTAAGATCTTCTCATAAACACTAATTTTAAAGCAACTTGAATATTTTACTTAATTTTAAATTAAAATTAAATTGAGTCTTAAATTTTTTGTTACTATTCTACAGAGGTCAGTACAATTTAAGCAGGCTAGGCCAGAGCTGAATTTGTTTTACAGTAAGATACATGGATACTGGTAAAGGGGAGGAGGGGAGACAGGCAGGAAAAATCCCTCAGAGACACTTTTGCCACTAGCAGACGTTCCTCAGCTAAGACGGAATTATTGTTGCCTTGGTTGTGGGGAATACTTAAATTGTTTTGTCAGGCAAAACTTTGATAACTAGTGCACAGCTCAGGTTTCAGTCAGAACATAAGGCCTCTTTAGGTCAAATAAGAGACTTATCACCATAAAGGAACCACTGCGAGCCTCCTGAACGCTCTCCCTCCTACCGCAGGCCATGGGGATTTTTACCATTTAAAAAGCTTCATTAACAATGAGCAGTATTAAGTATACATAGTAGGAGGAATTTACTAATAATTCTCTTTATTCCTGCATTTTTTTCCTTTCCTTTCCAATCTCCTACAAAACCAGTGGTATTAATCCAAAACTTCTCTGCAAACAGCCTGTGAAAGGATCCTTCCACACATCTACCTGAAATCTCCCTTCTGCTTGAAGAAGGTACTAATTTTGGAAATAAAAAGAATGCTTCACACCTGGTAAAATGTGCTGCACTGTTGGTCCAAATACAATAACAGAAACACTATCTTTTAAGATTTCAACTGAACCCTCTTCCAAATCACTGAGAGCCACTAAAAAAAATTGACTAATAATTAGGGAAGAAAGTGTAACAAATACGTTGGGATCAAAAGCAGGAAGGACACCCAAATCAAAACCCCTTATATTATTTTAAAAAAAAAAAAATCTAACTGATGAAGTAAATTACAGGTTGTAGCAGTAAAATCACTTTTAAGACCAAATTTCTCTGTGAGCTGTGTTTACATGGCCACTGAGATTTAGGAGACATGCAGGGAGTGAATACAGCTGCTGACGATTCCTCCCTGTCATCGGAATGAACCTATGCTTGATTTTCTGAGGACAGCGTGGTGGGACAGTGCAAAGCAAACCACAAGCAAAACAATGTCAGAGATTTTGCTGTTGCAATGCAAGCCTCAAAGCAAAAGTATTTATCATTGAAAAATGATAATTGACAGTATTGAACCGAGCAGTTTCCTGGCTGAATGAAATCTAACTTCTGCAGCCTCATGTTAAGCCCCCTTCCCAGGCAATACACCACGCAGATACGCATCAGAAGTGGATACACAAATGTTATAATAAGAAAAGGAGCTGGCACATCCATGTACACAACAAACCAAATGTGCCCAATTGATCAGATTTCCTTTTCCTGTATTTTCCTGGCTGCAATCCCAAACTCCAACAACTATTTTAGGAATGAACTCAGTGATTCGTATCCAGGAGACTCAAAACCGTCCAGTCTTTCAGGGCAGTTTCATGGGGGGAGTGTGTGTGTGTCCGTGTGTGTGAAAAGTTCAAAACTAGTGACTGTATCAGAAATGGCAGACAGGCATCGGCATGCTCTGGCAGTGCAGCGGGGAAGTAGCTGACCTGACGAAGAGGAGCAATTATGGGGCAACCCGGTTAGGGTAGGTTCAGTTAAAATCTTAAAAAAAGAAAGCTGAACTTCAGTTTCCTTTTTCAGAAAACGAGTACTCGGTACTGTGCACGATGGACTTGGAAAGAATCTGTTCCTAGGTTTTTTTTATCAGCAGCTGAAATGCTAACTACACGGCTAATCTCTCACACTTGCCACTTGTAAAAACAGTTTTTCAATTTGTATGTATAAGCCCATGATAGGGGGGCAGCCCAAGACAAAAACCACATGCAGTGCCTTTCACGCATGTTAGCCTGAATTATAAACAAGAGGCCAAAATCTCAAACGGTAAAAACAGGGGTTGCCCAGCTGGAGTAAGTGTGCTTACAAGAGCTGAAGTAGCTGCTCAGTAAACTTGTTCACGAGAATGGTTTTGCTTAAATTAATCTTTAATTCTTCATATGAATTACACCCATTTCTGCAACTGCAGTGAATCTTAATACTGTTCAACAGCAGGCTGTTCTCCAAAATATTCCAAGATTACTGGCAGTGTTCAACCTCTCTCGACACTTTTCTTGACCTGTTTCCCTATAATGCTGAAAAAAATTACAGTCCTGGACACAGCAGCAGAAACCTGTTCTTTAACTTTTACATTTGAATACCTGTTCGTCTCACTTCTGCATATAACCCCGTTCCCCTGAAAACTACAACAGTGAAAAAGGGAGTGAAGGCGTCTTTGGAGAAGAGGCCTGAGGAGTAATTCACTTTGAATTACCTGCACTGCTGCTGCATCACAGGTGAGATTTTGGGTTGGTTTTTGTTTAAAACTTGTTACACCCATGAAACATGCAAGGGGAGTGACAACTAACAGGAGGTTACACTTCATTTTTAGTTTCTCTTAAATGACTGCCAAATGCTTCAGGATCTGGTCATCTAGACGTGGGATGGGGATAAGACTTACTAGTAGCTAGAAACCATTTGACTCCATTAGTTTTTTTTGGTCATGAATTAATCTGGCTTTTTGCACTGTAATCAATGCAGTACAATGCTACTTTGCTCAGTCCTTACAAAATTAATATATTAATCAAAGAACAGCTTTGATACATTTATATATATTTTTTAAATACAATGTAAACTACTAGCAACTAAGCAGAAACCACAAAATCACAGTTTTATATATCTGAGACTGCGGGGTAAATTGCAAAACCTTGATACTGTGACTGAAATCCTTGCAACTAATGAATGCTAATACATCCAGAAGATCAGACATGGATATGTATCTCGTGTGAAAATTAGTTTCCTCTCTGTGGATACACATTCTGGAAGGTTCTGCTTTAAAAGAAATAAAAATACGGATGAGTGTTTTTACCTTGATATGCATCTTAGCTCTTTTCAACAGACTTAGAGTGGTGTGTCTGGTGCTGTCCGGCCCAAGAGGCACAAGCTGTTTTAGCTGTTCCAAATATAGCCGGAGTTTAGCCCGCCTGAAATTATTAAAAATGAAGAGCGTTGTAGTAAAGTTGCACCCGAACAGCATACCCTATATGCAAACACCATCTGTTTGCAGGATCTCTGTGCAGAGCTCGATTCAACAGTGGCTTCCTTTCCCCTCCCTTTGGCAAAGTTTCAGACCGAAAGGTCACTTGAAATGCAGTAATGCTGCTTGGCACATTCGGATCGTAGTTTCGTACCTATATTTCGAAGCAGTTTGCTCTGTCTGGTTAGTCCCATCTTAACGAGGGGGGAGTAGTCTCAGGGATCTGAGAAACCCAGGTAAGGCTGCACACTGACTTCATGGCATGGGTAAGGAATCAAAACTGGGACTCCACTCCAACCTAGTGATTTTTGCGGGCAGAAATGGAGCTGTGGGAGGGAGCAGGGAGGCTGCGGACCCCAGTTCCTCTCTCCTCCACGAGCCCTGCCTGATGCAATAGGTACGCTCCTGCTACACAAGGCAAGGGCATCCCCGCAGCTCCGCACAGATCTGAGCTGCTTCCAGCCATGGTTTATTAGGAGCAAAGTCCTGATCCCCCTTCTTCTCCCATCTACTGACCCCTAGTACTCCCGAGAAGGAGACATTCCTCCTCTCACCACAGAGCCAGGACAACCTTTACCGTAAACGGGAGAAAATAACTTCCAGCCATATTGGGTCCTGCTTTCTCTGTTACTCCTTTGCAAGTATCACTACTGCTGCTCTCAACAATCTCTCCTGCACTAACGACATTGAATCCATCAGTAAAAAGAGAATAAACAAAGTTGTATTTTTACAGATACTTCATTTCCTAACTTTGCATGTCTTTGAGAAAGAAGGTGGCAACACAATAGCCCATGAGACAGTTGCTTCAACTATCCAAAACAAGGCAGTGGCAAACAAAGAACAGTGTGTGAGGGTGTCTCTACAGTTAAATCCAAAAGAAAATCTCTCCTGGTTTTAATGTACAATTCTTGAACAGGAATCCATACAAAATCACCTTTTGGTTTTGCAGTGAGACAGAAATAGATGCAGAAGGGCTTACATGAGCGACATCTCCACTGTCTTCCTTTCTGCCAGTCTGCTACACGTTGAACAAAACCCTGACCTGCAACATGCCGACAGCCCCCACAGAGCAGCAGTAACAAGCGAAGCAGGTCACAAGTGTGAGATGAATAATCATCTTTCTCAAATCTGCTCGATGCTGCATCAAGGAAACAAACTTTGCAGGAAATTTAATGCTTCTGGTCAAGAACGGACTTTCTTCTGAACCATCAGTTCAGCACCAGGATTCAGCATCAGTGTTTGAAATGCAGCTGAGGAGGATTTAATATGCACCAAATCACAAATTACACATGTGTAATTGGAATGATTAGTGCAATATGAAAACAACCTGAGAATTAACGGGGAAAAAAACCAAAGCAAAATAAAATCTAATTAAAATACAGTACTGTAATAACTACACACTCACACATTTAGTTCTGCTTGCCTACAAATCAGCAATGTATTAGGTAGGAATCCAAAGAGCATTTCTGTACAATTGTTAATTCTTTCTTCAAGCCACTTAGGAAAAAAAGAATATTGGTGAAAATGTGATTCTCAAGAGAAAACTGATGACAGGGCCTGGGGTTTGTTTTGAAATACAAGGCTCTAACCTTAACCATCTATATGCTTTTATTTAAACAACGGCAACAAAGATTGGGGTAAATATTCACAAAAATAGCCCCATCAGATCGCAGAGCACCTCTGTGGCTGCAAATTTAAACTGGAATCCAATTTGAATAGATCCCAAAGGTGAAACACCAGAATTTTTTCTGGGGTTTATTTTGAAATACAAGGCTCTAACCATAACCATCTATATGCTTTTATTTAAACAACGGCAACAAAGATTGGGGTAAATATTCACAAGAACAGCCCCACCAGACCGCAGAGTACCTCTGTGGCTGCAAATTTAAACTGGAATCCAATTTGAATAGATCCCAAAGGTGAAACACCAGAATTAGGGACTACTGATATTTATACAGAAAATCATAGTCAGGTAAATTTTTATTTCTTTGTCTGTAATCTCTAACTGTGTTAGAGGTTTTGTGTTTTAAATAAAAAGAATTGCTTCGGGGACTAAATGGAATTAATCTTTTTGTTTTTTAAATGGCCTCTAAACACACGCAATCATCTGCGTCACTCGGCACAACTTGGATGCAACTGTATTTTGACAGCTGACAAGAAATTGAGGACTGAAGATAAAGGAGGATGTGGCAAGGAAGAGGACAAGAATAGTATCCAAGTAGTAAATAGAGAGTTAAATACATTGAAATGGAATGATCAATATACTTCCAGTAATTAAAAGTCTGACAAGGAATATACACAACTGTTGATCTGAGATCTACTTAATATTAATCCTGGAAAACATTAATGAAACCAGACTACACACTCAACTTATCTGCCTCTATTACTCACTGAACAAAGTCTGCTTACCATAGGGAGAAAATAAGGATTTAGTGCCCTTCCTTACCATCAACAGGGGAATGAACCGAAATGATACCAAGATCCAGTGAGCATGGCTGTGTGTCTTTTTAAAGCACTAATTCTTTTACGTTACCTGCCAACCAGGTAGAGCAGGACTTCACAGAAGTACCACAAAGAACACATGACTGAAGCTAAGAAGAATATTTTAACTGACATATAAGAAGAATTAAAAGGAGCTAAATATTAAAAAGATTGCTTTAAGGCATTCTCAGCACTACCAGTTGATAGCACTAAATGTAATAAACCCACTTGCTAAAAGAACTGCTCTAACATCAGCTTTTTTTTTTTTAAGGGACTTTTCTTTCATTTATTTACTCAGCACCTATGAAACCATTAAAGATTTTAAAGCGTAAGCACACAGATCTCTATATAAATACAGGCGTGTTTAGGTGGCTAATTCATATAACACAACAGCATAATCGATGGCATAAATTGTGAATGTTAAAAAAAAAAACAACCCACAACCAAAAAACAGCACACCACATTTCCAGTGGTACTGGAGTAAATATCCCCACATTCTTCATTTTGCACATCTTAGAAAAAAACTGTAAGAATGTAAGAAAACATTTCAGGCATGTTATGCTAACAGATCACACCAGCAGGAACAGGGGACTCAAACTTCACAGCAGATAAGTTGTCGCGTACAGACTCTGCCAGCACTAATTTCTCTCTTTTTCTGCAGGGACCTGACAGCTTTCGCTTTTCCTCAGCTGCCTGTGACCGCCGGAGGAGGGAAAGGCGCTCACAGAGGTAATCACAGCCGGAGCTGCTTTGTGTTTTGCAGCTCATGCCTTAAATTCCACCTAGAAAATAAGCAAAAAAAGCAGTCTGGTCTCAGAGCAACGGGGTAACAATCTGTGTGCATGAAATGTAGTTGAAGTTGGGTAATTATGCTCTGCTCCAGCTTTGACAACCAACTGTTACACCTTCGCCCACACAAAGCATGGTGTCAGGCCAGGACACCGCTGCCTACAGAAGCGGGCACTTTTCTCACCTTATGTGGATGCACAGAAATATCCCCCTCATCACTGCTACTGAATTTACCAGGGAAGGTAAGGATCTAAAAACAGCCACCCAAAATCTGAATCCTCAGACCCGCAGCTCTCCATTTTGGGTACAGCCCCATGCATGGAGAGAGGCGATGAGTGACCTGTCTCTGATTTACCACATTTTCCTTTCTGCCAGAAAAATAAAGGGGTTTCAGATGTTCAAGACTTCAGTCTTTCCCCATAAGTGAGCTCACAACATGGTCCTATGAATCTACCTGGTACCTCTTGTAATGCTTAATAGAAATTAATTACTAAGTCCACAGACTTGGTCAACTTTCTACAGCAGTGGCCATGTCCAGGAATGGTCAGGTGGTTCATCATGTTCACATAAAGGAGAATGTACCTTGTAGACAACTAACATAACAGGTACCAGCTGGAATTCCCTTGAACTGCTTTTGAATCCGTGAAAGCTGTAATGTGCAATATTGGCAGGTACTTCAGAACCAGTAACAAAATGAACCCTGGAGCCCCACAACTTGGAGAGACAAAGCAGCAACACACTGTTGTTAGGAATTTCCCTGTCATATGAGGACCAGAAGTTCATTTGAAGACCTGACTCTAGTCCTCAGAGACTCCAGTTTGCTCCAGTGCTCAGCTATGAAAAGGCAGGAGCAATGCTGGCCAGAGAAGCTATGGTTCACCACTTCTTCAAAAAAGGCTGCCATGCAAAAGTAAATTAAGATCTTTGGCTCTAACCAACTTCAAAATTGTGCTAAATGAGTCTACCAGATAATGGTCAATAAGCTTCCCCATATGTATGAAATCCCAGATACAAATCCATTTTAGCACACCAAGAAATGGAATACTAAGATGCAGAGGGAGAAAAAAAAAAAAACAAAGAAACCAAAAAAACCCTATTGTTCACACTGGATAATCTTCATTCCGAGGAAACTGCAACTACTCCAAGAAATTCCTACAACTACTTGATGGGTGGTTGCAACGGGAACAAAATACTTCTCAGTAGGGCCAAATAACATAAGAAGAGGCAACAATTGCGTTCAGGATAGACATTAGGGAACTCAATTTTACTAGGGCTAGGGCAGTGCTGTGCTATCAGAATAGGTTGGCAGAAAGGCTGCGGAAGTGCCATCTTTGGAGGTTTTTCAAGATGTACCCAGACAAAGCCACCGCTATTCAGAGGTGCCTTCAATCAACATTTCTATAAGCATTTAAATCAGAGATTGTAAAGCCGTAGCATTCGACTCGCAAGATTGCTCCCATTCATGTAACAGCAAAAAAACCCTGCCCAATTGTGCAACTGTGCCAGTCTGATGGATACAGTGTTAGCAGGTTTGTGGAGTGACCTGATCCACCTGCAGTCATTCCACAGGGGCTCTCCGGGGCTATTTTAGGTCCAGCACAGCACATAGGAACAGCCTGCGGCTAGTCAGACAGCAGAGTCAGTTCAGGCAGCAGTTGCACAGTTCTTTGACAGCAGCAAAGGTATGTTTCCTAAACCACACACGTATGAATCTATAGACCTTATTTGTGGGAGGGAACAGCATCCATTGTTTAAGCTACTGATCTGCACAAAGCCGGCTGGAAAGGCAAAGCCTTCCTTTGGCAAGTGCGCGTCCACAACAAGCTGCTTAGCCCTCAGTGCGGCATGCCTTTGCCAGGCCTCAGCGAAATCACAGAATCACAGAATGTTAGGGGTTGGAAGGGACCTCTAAAGATCATCTGGTCCAACTCCTCTGTCAGAGCAGGTTCACCTACAGCAGGGTGCACGGGATGGCGTCCAGGCAGGTTTGGAATGTCTCCAGAGTCGGAGACTCCACCACCTCTCTGGGCAGCCTCTTCTAGTGCTCTGACACCCTCAAAGTCAAGCAGTTCCTCCTCATGTTCAGATGGAACTTCCTATATTCAAGTTTGTGCCCGTTACCTCTTGTCCTATCACTGGGCACCACTGAAAAAAGACTGGCCCCCTCCTCCTGGCACCCTCCCTTTAAGTATTTGTAAGCATTGATGAGATCTCCCCTCAGTCTTCTCTTCTCCAGACTAAAAAGACCCAACTCCCTCAGCCTTTCCTCATAAGAAATATGCTCCGGCCCCCTCATCATCTTTGTGGCCCTTTGCTGCACCCTCTCCAGCAGTTCCCTGTCCTTCTTAAACTGGGGAGCCCACAACTGGACACAGTACTCAAGCTGTGGTCTCACCAGGGCAGAGTAGAGGGGGAGGATGACCTCCCTCGACCTGCTGGCCACACTCCTCTTGATGCACCCCAGGATGAATGGGGTAAAATTAAATGGCCACAGACGCTCATGAGAGTTTACAGTATGACAGTGAAACGTGGGCTTGTCAATCCCACCACCTTGGCTGAGCAACACATGGAGACAAAGCTGCTGACAGCCTTCCATGCGTTTATGGTAGGTAGCATGGGGTAGGCGTTTCCTCAAGACTGCACCTGAAGATATAGACACCAGTTCCTGCTGTTGACATTGCGCTGCTGACTGCCAGAGATCACTCGCAGAAAGGTTCAAAAGGGCCTTGCTCATCTGCTTCTCAACAATCGTGGGCAAGTGCATAAAACTCACTAGAGAGAAGTCAAATTCATGACAGCGTTCACCTTGCACATCCTCAAGGTCTCAGTCCACAGCCTCCCCAAATTAGAAGAATGACTCTCATAAACCCATTCTCAAGCTGGCTGTAAAAGGGAAGGAGCAAATCGATCAGCAAAGTCTGTCATCCCGTGAGAAGTCGCAGAACAGCTCTTGTTCACACCCACTCACCCCTACTAGCAGACTGCCCAGTCAAGACATGGAGCTGTCTCGGCCATACTGGGAGGCATCTTAAGAGCTGCAGCATCTCCCACTGCTGGGCGGCCAAGATCTGGAAAGCTAGGAAATGGACAAAAAGTCACTAAATGTCCGTATTCCCATATTGCATGCTCTGAGTTTCCCTCCGTGCTCGC
Source organism: Chionis minor (assembly GCA_013398295.1). Classification (NCBI taxonomy): domain Eukaryota; kingdom Metazoa; phylum Chordata; class Aves; order Charadriiformes; family Chionidae; genus Chionis; species Chionis minor. The sequence continues at coordinate 192,909 of VZSF01003005.1, forward strand.
TCCAGCAGAAGCTGGCTGGGTTAAACAGGGTGCTGTTCCTTCAACACCTTCAACAGCCCAACGTACCTCTCACACCACAGTGCACCACCGGAGCATGTGTGGGCACGAAACAATGCTTGCCTCATGAGAAGGCCCTAGCTATGCTTTCTGCAAGATGCTTTAACCATAAAAATGCTTGCATGGCTGAACATGTGTCTGTACTTCAGACGTCCCAAATTTAGTCTACTAAACTAGCTGCCTGTACAGGAGGTTGACATACTCTCAAATCAATTGCTAAATATACTTGCCTGGTGATGTTCTGAAAAGGAAAGGACACTATAGATCAAACACTCAAATGACACTGAAAATGCAATCATTACAAGCCACACTAGTGAGAACAACAGATATATTTGAAATAGATGCAAAAATTAAAAATTCGTCATTTCTGTACCTTAACCATTTCAGTCTGAAAAACAGATGGCCTCTTACGCTATCGCAAGGCGAATTCAGTACAAATTTAATACAAACATACACACCCCTTCAAAGAATATAAACCTATTTGAAATTAATGTAAAAGACAACATACTATTACAAACTGGACAGAATTACCGAAGCATTTCAGATTCCTCCTCTCAGGTTTCACCTTTTTTTTTCTTCCCCATTCAAACCTATCCTGGTCCTGGTGCTGTGCAGTGAAGTTAATACACAAAGGTTTAAATATAGAGCAGTTACTAAATTTTTCATTGTTGCATAATGACTATGTAAGCTGGCTTAATAACGTACATAGGATAAAGTCAGAGAAGAATCTCCGCACCAAAAATTCACTTCTGGAGTCATGTATTTTCCAGGTACATTGTGAACCAAAGTGGTCTGGGCTAAGCCCACAACTCTGGGTCAGAGACCCCTGCATGGTTGTGTTTTCTCCCTAAAGAAACATGATTTTATCTCGCTACCAGACATGAAATTCAGCATAAAATACAGAAGCAAGCTAACTGCAACTGTAGGACGCTTGTGTTTTTACAGGAAGACTCTTCACAGTTTTATTTATGAAATGCAAATACCTGCGTACAGGGAGCACTCAAGTTTTAGACAGAATTAGCAAACACGGAAGCTCAGGATCCTTTGTGACATGCACTGGTCAGGATGAACACAGACAGCATCATTATTCATAAACTTATTATTTTAAGTTTTTAAGAAATGCAGACCAGCAGTAAAAACTTCCCCATTGTGACTTCAGGATTCACCTGCTACCAAAGTAAAATCAGAGAGGAACTCTACCTGCCTTCTGACTCCAACATCAACCCTTTCTTACCAGAGCTCGACACAGCAAGTTAAGATCTCTTACGGGCTCTTCTTTTTATTTCGTGCACAGCCACACTCTTGAGCAATGACAGAATTTCGCTGCAAATGACTTTAATAATACTGAAAATTAAATGTGTTCATAGTATCTTTTATATTCCTGGATATCATGGCCATACATACAATGTAGGTAAACAGGTAATTATATACCCCACTCTGTTTAGTAGAAGTTAGTACTCAAGCATACTTGCCTCACTCCTCCTTAAACTAACACTTTTCTTAAAGTAAGTGTCAGGAATGATGTGTTTACAGCTCTACAATATTTTTCATAAGCTACCAAAGATGATTCTGTACTAATTAAAACACATTTGTTTACAAAGGCTTTTTAAGAGATTTTATATAAAATTCCATCTTACGGAAACACAGAAATTCGATAATATTAAAATGGTTCTAAAGAAACCTATTTATTAATGGTACAGATAGAATTTACCATATCTTCAGCAAAATATTAAATACAATGGAAGATAACAACCCTCCACTGAAGTACAAAATCCCATCTCTTCCATATTTATTTCAGTCAGAAACACTTTCAGTACTTTCTACTCTACAAAGGATACCTCAAACACATTTTTTTCCCAAAAGAGACTCTAACTCATGCTTGAGCTGCACAATCTATTTCAACTACACAACAAATTTGCTTTAGTGAAAAGGAAAGAAAACCTCTTAGTATTAAAGCACTGTACCATGGCAAGGCACCCAGTGTGCCGATTGCTACGAGATGTGTGAAACGCTTGCTCACAGCTGAGTGCCTCAGAGCGAAATCCAGAAAATTCAGTAGCGCCCTTCCAGCAAACCTCTTGACTTTTTATTATCCAGAAAAAGATAAGCTGAACACCAGTGTTCTGCAATAGATGCCTTTTTTTTTTTCCATATGACATTTGTGCTGCAGGTGAAGGTTTGTTCCACATGGCATTTTTTGCATGTGTCTAACACCTCATAGAGGCCTCAGCAGCTAAATTCAGCAGCAAAACACAGAAAAGCACTGTGGCAACTAACAGGCAGAAAAAGCCGTGAGTGCCTAATTGCAGTGATTGTTAGTGAACTAAATGCAACAGCCCTACAATCAGTGCAACCACCTGCTTTATTTACTTTAGTATTAACTAGGAGTTTCATCCTCTACGTGCGTTTTCAGTGTGCTGAATATTTTGGCGCATGCCTTTTGCTAAATTGAAACCAGCCAGAGAGCATTAGCAGCTAGGTAGCTGGTGGTCTTGGGGTACCTCTGAAGTATTCGAACACAAGACATCAACTGCCTACGAAGTCACTGGCTGCAAGTATATCTTACCATCACCAGCTTTCGAAGAGTCCGTGCTGCTTGGAACTTAGTCGTCTGCAAGTTTTCACATGGCTACTGCTCAGAAATGTGTGGTGCTGTTCCTAGCGCTAAGGAATACAGAAGAAAACCTCTGCTGCCCATTATACAGCTTATCATTTCAATGTTTTGTGCCATTTTATCACTCTGAAATGTATTCAAGTTCTCTATTTCACTATATACAAACACACACTGCAGCATTCACAGTGCCTTTTATTTACTTTCACTTAGCGCCACTTCAGCCCACTTGCTGAGCCAAGGCTCCACACTTTAACTTTGCCTTTTCACCTTCCAAAAGTTGCCGCTTGTTCACGTTTTAGAACATATGCACGAAGCCAGAACTTATTCCTACATCTTTCAGCAAACATAAGTTAAGGGAAGTATCTGCAGTGCCACAAGCATATGCATATTTGGCCAGCTAAGCCTCTTGGCAGCAGCGTGCAGAAAGCTAACTGGGATGCAAGCCGGGACAGGTGAATGCTGGCCGGTCTGCGAGAGGGAAGCTGCTGACTCCCAAGAGAGGGGATGTCTGGCAGACCTTGCGGCCCACATTGCCCTCTTCCCCTCTCCTTCCTTTCCCCATCCCTCTAGTAGCTCCCAGCTGACTGCAATGACAGCTGCCTGTCTTAAATTACGAGTGCTCAGCTACATCAAGGTTCCTTCATCTCTCGAAATGCCTACAAGCCAGCTTTGATGCTCCTTGTGCTTTGGTTCCCATCCAAGGGTGAGCTGTGGTGGCCCATGTATGGCTGTAAGCCAGGGTTAGCAGCTAGGACAGGCAAACCACAGCAACTCCCGAGGCTCACTTTTGGCTGGAACGATTCTGTAAAGCAACCTGGACAGCACCAGCACAAGACACCTGACTGGAGCCTCAGCAGCTGGTGGCTGGCCGGACCACTCACGTGCTGTCCCTTCAGAAGCATATCTGACAGCAGAAGTAGACAGACTGGTGAGGGTCCCAGAATCACGTCTGACTGGCCAGCAGAAGAAATGAAAGCCCTGTGGCACAGCTAGTGCCTCTTGCCGTATTGTTCCTCAACCTTCTCCCACTCAAGTTCTCCTCCTGCAGCAGACTGAGCACGAGCTGTCAGAGAGGCGTGCGAGGTGTGACACAGGCATCCCTCTTGCTGATGCCACCCACCACACACTCACCTACGTGCCTGAACTGCCTGCAGACCAACCCAGCAAGACGACAGAACCAAAATACAGTGGTTGGTTTCCAATCAGTCCTTTTCCTTCCTGGGCCTGTGGCAGGCACTCAGAGGAAGGCAAATGCACAGGCAGGACCACATCAGTAAGGACTCCAGGGCAGGTGGGACACCAGCAGCCCTGACTGGTATGTGTTTTAACTGCTGGGGAAGCAGAGCCCCAGGCTCCACAGTCTTAAGAGCCACAGGACTGACATCTGACCACCCTCATCTCCTCTCCTTGTTTTTTTCCAGGCTCCTCCCTGCAGCCAGGCTTGGCCTCACAGCTATCCCCAGGCTTCAGCCATCCCACTGTCTTAAGTTGCTCTTATTTGAAGAGCAGCCATGATTGTCTTGGGTCTTAGAGATAAGTAACAGCAACACACAGAAATGTGAAGCGTCAGTAGGAATTTACAAGCTATACGGGATTCCCAAAAGCATCACAAGCAAAAGTAATGGCAGCTGGATACCATTTGTCTTTCCTGGATAGCGACCACCTCAAATTTACATGTATAGGATTCTCCATCCTTTGGCCAGAGCCAATAAAATCTCTGACCTTGCAATAATCTGAGGCAACAGAAATCAAACATTATGGAAACAGCTGAAATCCCTTGCAGTACGTTTTTGCCCTTGTATGGATTTCTTTTTCTCTCGTGAAAAAAAAAAAAAGAATAAAAAAAGGAGATTCCAACATGTATTTTAGCATTTCAGCCTTCAGATTGTGCTCATCCATAAAGAACAGTTTTCTATATTTTAAACCCTCAAAGTCAACGTCAGACAAATACGAACAATTCTTACACCTATGGAAAAGGCACCTGTTTCATGTGTCTTCTATTTTTAGCCCTGTTTCTACTGGCTGTCTTTTAACATTTACCTCTCAAAACACTTTTAAGCAATAGCAAGTTGCTATTGATACGAAGTATCACCTCGTACAACGAGCTCAGCATCACAGAGTACCTATGTAACAGAGGCAGATGAGAGAGCTGGAAAGGGACTCTTTGTCAGGAAGTCTAGTGATAGGACAAGGGGTAATGGTTTTAAATTGGAAGAGGGGAGATTTAGATTAGATATTAGGAAGAAGTTCTTTACTGTGAGGGTGGGGAGGCACTGGCACAGGTTACCCAGGGAAGTTGTGGATGCCCCATCCCTGGAAGTGTTTCAGGCCAGGCTGGATGGGGCTTTGAGCAACCTGCTCTAGTGAGAGGTGTCCCTGCCTGTGGCAGGGGGGTTGGAACTTGATGATCTTTAAGGTCCCTTCCAACTCTAACCATTCTATGATTCTATGATTCTATGAACAATGGTGCCTTGTGGGGAAATACATGAGTGATGGAAATACCATTGTACACACATGAAAACAGAGTCTACCAAAAATAATCAGCCATGCTTTTAATAAACTTATTTAGTACTTCATTCATCCAGCCTTCCACCCATTTGTTTCGCACATTAAAATGCACACGTTGCAACTTAGCAATCCTCCTAAATTAGGCCTCTCAAACCCATCTGTCTTACTGGCACTCAAGTTTCTTCGATTACACTGCAGGGAAACTTAAGATTTTAAGTTTGTCTGTTACCTCAGAATAGTGTCAGACTCGATTAGATAAGGAAGGTGCCATTGCAAGATCATACCATCCCAGTATCAAGCAGTTTTTATTCCCACTTGAAGCAACACGGATGTACACGCGTACTTACTCATGCTCCCCACTGAAACCCCAAGACTGGATTAGGACACGCCACCATTTACATGAGTGTGGTAACACTTTGGTCCTCACCAGCACTGAAACACCACAAAGCAAATTTGCACAGCAAATCCAAAACCATGACATCGGTCAGCAGTTCTGCAATAGGCGTGTCTTCATTCACCACCTTTCATGGTACTCTTGTAAGTAATTTGTTGAGCACTGTAGAGTGTAGGTCAAAGAGAACTGCATTTATTTAAACAAGGAAAAGCTGTGTAACAACAACAGGTTTACACAAAGAGGGTAACAGGATGATAACTATAATTTTCCACAAATTAACCATTCACCAAAAGGTGGTTGAAGAGGATGCCGTCTCTCTCCCTGAGAAGTGGCTCCGGGGAGCATATATGCCCCTCTCACGTGGCGCTTAAGGCACAAGGTGCAGCGCGGCTCTGCACACACAAGCTACGCGTTTATCGACTGACAACACCCCAGAGCAAGTCACTGCTTACAAATCAGCTCATGGCTTGAAACCGGCTTTAATTATCAGACTGTTTCCCCACATCAAAATGCTAAGCAAGAACATCGTGTCTCAGGACAGCTGCCAACAGGAAGGATCTTAAAAAAAAAGAAAAAAAGGTGGGGGGAGACTACAATGCTTAGAGAAGCCTAGAGAAGTTGAGCTCTAGCACAGCAAGCCTAGCAAGCATTTTCTGCCTAATTTTAAACCTCCCTGTAGTCCTAGTTATTTTATACGTATGTCAAATGAGAAATGTGTTCAAGATTTATTTGTTTTTTACACCACTGTGTGATGATGCCAAATTAAAGGAGAGGCAAGTCAAGCCGAACTATTTTAGCTAAATTAAAAACATGCATTGCCATCACACACTGAACATGAGGCCTTGGGATGGCAGAGAGCTGGAATTAAGCAGCCTTTTCCCACATCAAGTTAAATGAAGAGAGTGAGGCATTAATACTGCAATAGTGGATACCTGTGACTGTGGTTTTATTGTCTATTGTACTTCTATATCCAAACACCAAGTAAATACCAAGCGTCCAATTTAACTAGCCTGACAAATGCTGTAAGGGACTCCATGTTCCCACGTGCACGAGGCACCAAAAAAACCCACAGCGGTTCACATTGCAGTTTGAAAACCCAATCGGAGTTAAGGCAACTATAGCTCCAGTTCAGGACATAAACAATCACTTTCTTGTTCTCAGAGGTAGGAAGTTTAAGCTCTGACTGGGAAATTAAGTATCCGAAAGGGATGTTCAGCACTATGTCTTACTTCCGTTTTTGCTTTTGCTAATACTTCCTCAGCACCTGTACCTACCAAAGCTTCCTGGCCATCTTAGAGGGAGTAGCTAATGGTGGCAGCTTGAGCATGCATGAATGAAGTTAACTGGCTTTTGGGGGAAAGGAGGTTCTGGGTGTTGCTGTCTTTTATTGCTGTAGGTATTTGAGATATCCTCCAACAAGACAGCTGGGGTGCCCTGGAACAACAGCAAGGTGCCTGTTCCAGCCAGCCGAAGGCAGGTTCAGACCCCAAGCGAGAACACCAAAGGAAAAGAAGAAAAGAAATCACCATGAAGGAATTAAGAATACATGTCCACAACTGTCTTGCTGCACGTCTCCAACTCCATCATTGAAACCTTGTAATTAAAGGTGGATAGAAAAGACAGAGTAAGGTATATACATAAACAAATTTAGGGGAAGGATTAAATACGCTGAGTGTAATCAAAGATGGTCTCTTCCAAGGCTACAATGGGTACTCTTACTTTCATATGAGTTAGAAAGCTCAGCAACACTTATGTAATATTCCCCCCCTTAACAGTGACAAAATCTAGCATCATGGGACAGTGGAGAGCTGCAGATATCTGACAGTCCTGCCTCAAAGTTTAGATTTAGCTTGCCACAACACAGATAGTGCCTTGTTTATAATTTAATTTCCGTCCTATTTCCCTTTCCACTGAACACTACAAAGCTGGTTGTCTCTGTGCCAGACAGGGTGCAGTCGAGCAGAATTTGAAAATGATCCATTTTGGGATGATGAGGTATGGAACGGCTCTTTAGAACTCTCCCCCCTTTCCTCCTTCTTCTTCCTTCTTCCCCACAGAACTCAGCCCAGATTTCTTAAATGCAGCGTCCTGAGGTTATCTGGCAATGGAAGGAAGAGCCTCAAGTTTGGACCCACTTGCTACGTGAGTACGTAAAGTCAGGCAGTGGGAACCAAGACACCTGACAGTCTATTTCAAATACTTGTTAGCACATAAACCCAAAACCTGCTCCTAGCCAAACACACGCAACAAGCTCCCAAATTTCCGTAGCAGAAATTATTTGCTCCACCCATGCTGTTCATTTCAGCAGTCAACACGACAGCACTTACCAATCAGGATTAAGTCAGTTTATTTGGGGGAATTACAGGGTTTGCTACCTTTATGTTTTGTAAATACCAGCTAATGTGGTATGTAAGACACACTGTGTCTGTGCAGCCAGTATTTGCAAACACTGACAGTACTCCCAACTTCAACAGGAGCCCCTGAGCTCTGGCAGCAATTACATGCCAGGCAGGCCCCTTATTTAGCACCTTGTATCTTCATTTAGTTACCTAAATTGAAACATCAATGAAAGAAAAGCAGGTGAATTTGTTAGGCATTAATCCCAAGGTAGCAGTTGGGAGGAAAGGACTCACAAGGGCAGAACTTAACTGTTCCCCCAATCTTCTGCTTTTTTGCAGTGAGGTAGAACCTAATACAGCATTTCTTAATGTAGGGCATGTACATATGTAACTACAGTTACGAGTTTTCAAGTGTGAAGCATTGCAAAAGATGACCTCATGTACATACATCCAAACGCACACCTCTTCTGTATCAGCCACACCAATCTCCAGGCGCTACACCATTAGTTACACAAATTTGTATAGAAAAAACATTGTCTAACATCAACTAGAATTAAACAGTAATATTAGCTACTTGACATCCTTTGACAAGTCCTGTCACTCTGCTCTATTCTAACAGGATGCGTACATAGCTCAGTATATGCGTTTCAGTTTCCATCTCAAAACACAGCCCTCCATGAGGCCGCAAAACAACCTTCTCCTTCCAAAAATAGGGAAGGGCTGGTGGGAAGGAGTATCTTATCCATTCTTGTGAATTGCACAGTTCTTTAGGACAAGAAAAGTCAGTTTTAACTGGATCACATGCATGGAGTTTTTATTTGTGGGTTGTTTTTTTTTTTGTTTGTTTGTTTTGGGATTTTTTTTTTTTCCCAAAAAGGCCCATATTAAACTGGTGTGAAGTAAAGCATTATGCTTTTTCACATTTATGACTTGATGGCTCAATGTTCATGCTTAATACAGTTTCTGGACCCTTAACTGCATCCTCTGTAGCCACCTAGATGTGATGTGGGGTTCAGCCTGCAGGCAGGCATGCAGAGCTCCTTACTGAAATTCCCTGAGCAGGGCACTAAATTGGGTCCACAGCTTGACACATGCTAAACCACCATGTGTACCAAAGGGAAAAAAACAGATTAAAAATTACTTGACCTGCGACAGAATTCTATATCTAGTAAATCTGTCTGCCAACCAAGACCACGAGGGGAAAGCAGCATGAGCTGCAACAGGAAAGTACACATTGTTCCATCCAGAAAGAGACACTGAATTTGGGACCAGGCCACAGTATATCCCATACTCAAACCAGGTAAGCAGCCCATAGAAAGGAGCACTGAAAATAAAGCTAGAGATGCCAATACAGCATAGAGGCAGGGACAAGAGGGAGCAGGCAAGCAATCCACAGAGTATAGCCACATCGTCCAGCCTAGGTGGATCCATCCCTCCCTACTCCAGCCAGGGACACTGGGTCATCGACATTTTGCGCTCATGACATACTAGGGAAAAAATAATCCAGCCTCCTGCAGGTTTGGAGTGAATGCTGAGTGCAGAGCCAACCTTGCCTTAAGCAGCTGGAGCCGCACTGCTAGCTTTCAGGTGCGTTTGCCACCTCTTCAAACCATGGGAGGTACCACTTCTGTATACCCAAGCTTTGGCCTGTTGGCTTCCACTGACTTGACTGGTTGGGATTCAGCCAAAGATTCCCAACGCATTATGTAAGACTCATTTCAGAGGCCAGCTTCTTAAAGCCCATTAGCTGCCTAAATATCTTAAAAAAAAAATAAAAAAAAAAATCAAATTCCAGCTCACTCGCCCAGATGTATCTAAGCAAGCTTAAAAAGGAATTATTTTTTTTTAAATACCCAATTCAACAAATCTTTTTCTCCTCCAATCAAGACAGCAGTCGTCACCAGCTATCTCTTGCCCTGTTTGCAGGGAATAAGCACCTAGCTGTTGTCTGTGTGGTCCTGAAAGTACCTGGAGGTTTGGCATATCTATCTCCATTTTTTACAAGGCCAGCCCACTCTTTCTACCACAGCAGGTAAGAATTGGCCAGGTCAATTAGCAGGTGCTGGGAACATAAACCACCTTTCACATAGTCCATTAGAGGCCAACACACAATGGACTTATGTTTGGAGAGAGGGATGTACAAATTCAAGTGGAAAAAACACACGAACTTGGTTTCTCACCCATCTGCTTTCTGCTGGCTGTTTGGCTGGCCAGGAAGCACGTGGCTTTCTGGAGCCCAGACCCAAGACTGCACTTAGGCTCCACAGTTCAAAGCCGAGTTCGGCAGGAAAAAGGACATTACAATTTAGTCAAGACTGTATTTTGGTCCATTTTTCATTGGTGAATAAAAGCTTTGTCCAAGGCACGAGGATGTGTACATCTGTGACACCTGGAATATAACTTCCTGAGCAGATTAACTTCCAAGCTTCATCTGCTTAATATACCCCTCCTTTCCAAACCAGCAGTCAAGGTGGAAAGACACTTTTGTTGGGAGTGCACAGTCAGGTGAGCTGCTGCGTGCACTGAAAAGAGAGCAGCTCAGTGGACGGGCACTTACAGTACCTAGTGCAGCTTGTAGTACAGGACAAGCCACAGGTCTGGGCATTTGCTGACTGCCTAGAGGTCGGGAAAAGGTGAGGAAATAATAGCATTTCAGTGCAAAGCTTTAAACCTTCTAATTTCTTTAATTCCATGGATTCAACAGACTCAGAAACATGGGACATTTCAACAAAAGCACAGGATTAAATTTTCAGTTCTGTGGGTCCAGCTCTTTACAGACTTTGCTGAACAAGCTCCACAAAAAAAACTTATTGCAGCAATTTAAGACACAAATGCCACTATATACTTTGCCCCTCTGTTTGAAACCTGAGGTTAAATGACGGGTTAAAACGGGGTCTGAGCTGAGACTCAGCCTTGCATTGGCTGAGGCAACTTCATTCACCTGAGCACTGCAGCTGGCATCCTCAGAGCAGCAGTGACAGCTGGGGGCGAGGTGGGGGGGGTGGAAGGGGGAGCTGATGCCTAAACCATGGTAGCTGTCTTCTCACGAAGGCAAATCAGGCTCTTAAGGCATTACCTTGCTTAAACAGCGCAAAGGTATGTTTATTGCAATTCACCTGAATTGCAGTGAACCACTTCACAGCAACCAGATGCTGTAAAAAGTTCCTTATGTGATGAGAAAACCAGAAGAAACAGATATAATACAGAGGTTAAGTTCTGCTAGTAAGAGGAGGTGGTTCCTACCACTAATGTACCAGCCACATTATCTAGATGGTTTATGTATAATCTGGACTTGTCCTAGAAATGGCAGCAGTTTTTATAGACCCATTACAACAATGAGATCTGTACCAGGTCAGTAAGACCCATCCAAGTGCAGAACTCTCCAGGCAATGGCAGCCAGAACTGGATGCCTAGGAGAAATATTAAACTGACAAAGGAGTGAAATGTACTATTCTGTACTGTAAATTAATACTGTCACTCAAAGAAGTGATCCCACCCTCTCCCTCTGCTGGCATTTGGGTGTGCCTGTGACAGTGAGCTCGGTCCAGAAAATGAACTGGCTGAAGAAGGAAGCTTCTTCCCTCTGTTCTGTGCCAGCAGGAAGCAGGAGCCAGCAGCAGCGCGCAGCCAGGCTGGGTTAAACTGATGATGGAAGCACAGCGGCAAGACATAATGGGTGATCCTTCCCTGGAAGTACTTCACCTCCAGCAGCCAGTGAAGGGATTTCCTCAGCTAGTGCCTGCACCATAACCATTCAATGTGATGGATCAATGCAGCTACGTCGTTATGCTGCCTAACAGTACTAACTGCAATGGTAATTTGCGATTTTGAAAAGCCAGCCCATAATAAAAATAAACATTAAGCATTGTTTTGGTATGCTGTTATTTCAATGACCTTTCAGTTCTGTTTCAAAACTTCCAAGTTTATCACCAACTGGCAATTACATGCTTTTCATTAACCCTGCAATTTAGTAACATGAAGAACCACAGATAAAATTTCAAGACATCCACCTATGCGCTCTCTCAGCTTATACAAACTTTAAACTCCAAGTAACCCTGGTGGGTGAAATTAATGTACCAATGAATGTAACTGTGCTCCTGGCAAGCTCATCTGCACTTCTTTCATGAGAAACTGACTATCTATTGGAACTTAACTTCAGAGGTACCTGCTCTATTTACTTTATCAGCGAATATTCTACGTCATAATGCTCCCATCAAAAAAAAAAAATTTTTCATCAAAACCTGCATTTATGTACAGATATCTACTTCATACACACGATGATGTGCTATAACACCTTTTTTCTGGCAAGATTTTAGGTTTAAGGAATACACAAAGCACTACCCAAAACTCAGGAATGCATGCATGGTAACACTTTCAGTCTCCGCCTGAGCAGCACCATAAACATAAAAATTAGGCTCACTTGGGAAGTATAAAAGATTTGGTTCCTTCTACTAAAGGTTTTACAAGTCACTATGTCTCACCTATCCTCCATCCTAGTCTTGCACTTCTAAAAATTCAGGGCTGTCCCCCTCAGCTGATCCAAGCCATCTCCACAGCAGCCTCAGCTCGCAGCAAACTAGCGAGCCCTGAACAAGAGACCTGTCCCACCCAGCACCCAGTGACTGACCTGAACACTTGTGCACTTCTCCTCCTCCGAGCAACTTCCACAGGAAAGTAGGGAAATGCCCCTAGAGCACACACGTCTCACAACAGCAATGACTGGTTTTTACCTTCACTTGGCTCAGCTCACCAGCTTTTGTCAAACTCAGGGACGCTGCATTTTGCCCAGGGACCTGGGATGGGATTTGCCGATTCTTCCAAGCAGGAGAGCACTTGCAACTCAGATGCTGCACTGCTGAGCACTGCCATGCGCTGGTCCATCCTGCCCAAAGGCATTAATCAGCTCCCTCTTCTAATTATACTACCCACTGGTTGCCAGGAGTTTACTATTTTGTGGAATGCAGGTGGGACAACTTTTACCCCTGCTGATCTTCCCCTTCCCTCCTTCTCAACTTAAAAAAAAACCAACCCCAAAACCAGAGAATAATACAAACGGTTTGGCAGAAGCAGGAGATAACCATCCATCTAGATCATGGTCACTCAGCCAAGGCAGTCGTTCAGCTCACACAGTGCCAGCTTGGGGACAGCAGCACAGCGCTTGCTGATCTCAAGGTACACTTTTATCAATTTCCCCTCTAATTCTTAAAAAGCTATTCTTGAAAATCATTCAGTTTCATAAGCTATTCTCAAAGACTTGGCCACAGACATGACAAGATCTTGAACTCCTGCAGAAGTAAAATGACTTTCTCACCAAAGAAGCCCTGACGGGTCGGTCCCGGTATCCCTCGTCAGGGCTCCATCTGCTTTTGACAAGAAAGGATGGACCACGGCAGGGAAGCGTTACTTCCTCCCGCAGCCCTGCGCAAGCTGGGGGCACAAGTCCACAGAGGAATAGCAGAGGGCAGAAGACTTGCTGCCTTCACAGAGCAGCATGAAGATTTCAGTACGATCTTCAGGGGGATATACCTTGGGTTTTACATTGTAACGTAGAGCTAGTAAAATTGATGCGAATAAATGAGATTATGCTGTGTCTTTTTAAGAAGCTTGAGATTTTCATGGATTGTCAGGGTTCTTTTCACTATGAAAGTTGAATTCCTCTACACAACTGTCAGGTTAGCTCAATTTAAAAACTGCCCTGCAAAAAGTCATGATTATCAATGTACTTGGTATTTACATTGCTCTGTGAAAGCCTACTGATAATAACGCTCTGGCTGGAAACAATAAAAAAAACCATACATGAATACACATGTATATATTTGCCATTAGGAACTAGCTACATCTGTGTGCCATTCCGACTGACCTGTCTGTATTTATTAAAATATTTTCTAGAACCTCATCTGTCCTTAGAGTAGAAGATTTCCTGCCTTCGTCCTTTTTATTTAGGGGGCTTCCTGTTTCATGGCTGTGAGATGCAAACCTTAATCACACAGGACCAAAACAGGACTGCCATTAGAAGGATGAGTCCTTACAGTTTCACTATAATGAACACACATGGAAATTCTGAGCAGGGTATTCTAGGGAGACTTAAAGGGGAAAAAAAGGAATTTTATGTATGAATTACTAACAAACACTTTACCGTAATTGTAGTCTGAATTCTATCATGTCATGAGAGTTTTTGTTGGAAGTATGTCTCTGCTTGCATTTGTCTTCCTTTCAGCATCCCCTCAGGAGCATACAGAAAAGAGACCCAGCAGAAGAAAGTGCAAAGTAAAGTAGTGGTGCCAAACATTCGAGTCTGCAGACAGAGAGATCAACCACCGCCATTCCCACTGACGTCAAAACCAGAGATAAAACCTCTTATGTGCAACACCAATGCAGAACCTGAATAGCACCATGTACCGGTACACGGCTACTGTGGCTTTCTGGTTAGTGGCAGCTCTGGCCACCCTCACCCAGGAACCAAAAGGCCTGTAAATGAGGAAGCCGTTTCCCTGCCCTCCAGCGCTCAGTCCAGCCCACAGACACCACGTGAGGGACTGGGCAAGGAGGAGGATATGAGCAGCCATCTCCTCTCTTCCTCCTCGACAGGCTCCTCTGAGATAACCAAGCGTGTCTCAGCCAGAAGCATCATGGCAGTGGTGAGTCAAAGGCGCTGGTCCTGGAAAGGATACACCTCCAAAATCAACATCCAGTGCTTCACAGCCAGCAGGACGCGGCTGCGCCGGGGAAAGAGCACGGGCTCGGCTGCAATGACCAGCTGTTACGGGGACTCACTGTGGCTGTGAATCTTGCATTAAACTTCACAAGATGCTCAATGTATTTTAATGCAATTTTAGTAAAACAGAGTGAAAAACAGTACAATGGGAATTATCTTGTGCAGCTCATACACCCACAGTGCTAGAGGAGGGGGTTGTTAAAAAAAAATTAAAATTACAAGAGTCCTTCGCACCAATACTTTAGGTAACTACAATTGTGCATACCTGATCTGCTTTTGTGAACACCTGTTTGCACACAGAAGGATCTTGCACTAATTTGCAGGTTTGCACCAGGAATAATAAAATCTGGCTTCGAGTATAGTGCAACTGTAGGAGGTACAGCAAGCAGCAGCAGTTACAAGTTATTAGTTGTATAATCACAAGACATACCTTGCAGTTTACCTATTTTGACCTTGAGATGGCAGAGAAAGAAAAGCTAGCGAGGCAAATACTATATGGTCCAGCTACTACAGAGATAACAACACAGAACTGAAAGTGAGAACAGAGATTGAACAATTAATAGATCCTTCTTCTGCCCCTGCATCTGCTGCAAATGCTGCTGTGCCTCACTTACTGTGCCGCTTAAACATGTTAAGGCAGAGCAGGGGGAAGAAGAGGCAACTCCATGCTCAGGTTATAAAAATGACTCAAAGAAAAAAAGAAAAAAGGAATACGCAGTTTAGATGATGACAAGTCAGTAATGATGGAGCAGGGCAAAAGGAAGAAATGGGACAGAATATCTGGAAAGAAGATGGAAAAAAAACGAGACTGAGAAAAAAAGCACAGTTGCAGCCAAAGATTTTTTTTTTTTAAAATAAGTGTGACCAAAGGACAGAATTTTGCATGAAGTTATTTTCCTGAAGACTCTGTCAGCAGAACGTCTGCCAGCTGATTTCACTGCCTTAGCCAATGCATTGCATTCTGCAGCCCAATACGGCGTTTGTGAGCTCGAGCCTTCCCCAGTTCCTCTCATCTCTAGGATGACGACGTGGCTATTAGGCAGGGCTATAGTTTACTCATATTACAATTAAACTACAGGAAAGCATGTAGGCATGCAAGGGAAGTGATGGTCTAGCTGCTACATAACTGCGGCCACAGAACAACACACAAAAAACCCCCCTGTGAGTTCAATCTTGTTGTGCCATCAACCACGTGTTTCATGTATTTAGAAGCATGCAAAGAGGTTTAAGTCATATTCACGCATCCACCCTTTGCTTTCTCTGGATGCACGAAACCCGAAAGACCACAAGCTGCACCAAAAAGAACAAAAAAATACCCGAAAGAGAGTTTGCCTTGCTGCCTGAATGGTAAGTGAAAGGCAGGACTCCTGCAGTGAGGGTGCCACGGCGCTGCCGAGCCGGAGAACTGAGAGGCGGTGCGAAGGTGGGCACCTTGGCACTCAGCAGCTCGCTCTGTGCACCTTCCAGAGAGGTGCACCCCAGCAGACTTCCTACAGCTAAAAAGCTCATCCGCAAACAAAACTCTGACAAGATACAATGGACGGTAAACACTGCCTCCAAGACTGTGCAAACACGAGTTCTTTAAAAATCGGGTCTTCAGGGTCTAATGAATGTCCTTGGTAAGTAAGTACAGCTTTTCACAGCGCTGGATACACAGAACCAGGGCTGCAGCTCAGGAGTTGCTGATTTCTAGCCCACACACAGCTCTTTGGACAGGACACATACCAGCAAGGAAGCAGACGGAGGGGGAAAACGTATCTGTAGGTACTTACATGCAAGATGAAAATTAACTGCACTTTAGGCATACTTTAAAAAAAACATAGAATAACCCCGTGTGACATACTGTTCCCCGAAAATCATCCAACCTTTATCACAAAATACTTTGTATGTACTCATAGCATTTAACATCTCTAGCAAACAGTTGCTGTAATCAGATTCTGTATTAGTAACAGTATGGTTAACCAGTTACAGCATTAATCAGTCTAAAGCTAATTATCAGGGGTGTTTCAAAAATAGCATACCAAACAAGAGAAAAAAAGCCAAATAATATTATACCTATTATATTTTAGTTGATTTAAAAAAAACCCCAACTTAATAAACTGTTCAATGCAGAATCAAAACAATTTCAACAAAATATTCTTCAATAAGAATGAAAATTGTTATGTCAGCCATACATCTTTTAACTTGTTTTTCTCTCAAGGCTTACCTATGTTTTTCTAGTTCGTTGTGTGATGACCTATTAAAAAAAGAAAAGAAATATTAGAGAAAAGGATAGATACCAAGATTTAGAATATTTAAAAGCCAACACCTGCATAAGTTGCAAAAGAGCTCTCTAAAACATGTATTTATATGGATTATGAAACAGCTTCGCTGTTAAATTGGTTCACTTTTACATCCCTTAGATACTTCAAGGTATCAACTTAATTTTCATGAGTAAACCGTGGGTTTGGGGGGGAATTATAATAAATTTGCATTTATTAACATTCAATAGATTCAGAGACTGAATTGGACATAAAAAACTGAGCAGGTTAGTAATAAAAACAGCCCACAAGATTTTTATCTGTTAAGAAAAATTATGAGGGGGCAGAAAGTGTTAGAAGATCTAAATGGCAGCAGGTAACAGTAAAAAGGACCCGAAAAGCCAGCTTTCAAGCCCACGGAGAAGCAGAAAGAAAAATCGTCAGCTAACCACTGCTGTTCCTGTTGATATCTTAATGGCAAAAAAAAAAAAAAAAAAAAAAAAAAAAAAAAAAAAAACCCTTTTATTTTTTTTTAAAAAAAAAAAAAAAAAAAAAAAAAAAAAAAAAAGAGGAATCCTCTTAATTCGGTTTTACAAACCAAAGACAAGTAATAAAATCACAGTCCCTGAACTGACCACATCTGTATGCTATTCTCTTCCAGTCTACTATGATTCAAGATTATTCCCTCCCCCCGACCCTGCAATTGATGCTTCTGTTTTTTTCCTTTAGAAAGCAGCCCTAACTTCTTGGAGATTTTTTTTTTTTTAATTGATTCAGCTGGAAATATTAATTTTATTTATTTACACAGCTTAGATTAGTATTCCTAAAATGAAGTTATTGTCACCGCTTCAAAACCAGCAACTTCCCAGACCTTTAGCTTTGTCCAACTGAAAACATTGCCAGTACGTAAGGATCAAAGGATGCAGAGGCAGGGGCAGCTTTTACGGCTGGCAGATTACACCAAAGCAGCTCTCCTACACCATGCCGTAACCCCTGCCTGCATCTGGGCACGACGCGCTGACCAAGACAGCTTTGTGGAGATGTAAGCGCACAGTCCGTCGAGTGAGCAGAGACATCCCAGGGTGAGAAATTCTTCCTGCACAAACGCACAACCTGCCCGGTGGCAAGCCGTTCCGCCTCTCCCCGCACACGCGCGCGCAGCTGGTGGCTGCGGCATACCTAGGTGCTACCGATGACGACAGCATCTCTCCAGCCACAGAGAGGGGGAAAGAGAAAGCAAAGCTCATGCGAAGAAATAGCCAAGGAACAAATCCACAGGCAATTTATTCCAGCCCAGCACAGCTCACGATCCTGCAAGGAATTAGGCGAACTGCCCCTCTGCAGGTAGAAGAAAACTCAAATGTGTACCAAGTTCAGCACTGCTGTTAATCCACTTTCACTGGAAAGCATGCCGGTATTGTTACCGAGACATCAGCTATGTCAACCACTACCTCGTAAATGTTTCTGAAGAGCCTATGAACTTAATTTTTTTAACTTGTTGCATTAAGTGAGCCACAAACAGGTAACACATGTGTTCCCACCATGCCATGCTTCTGACCAGTGCAGCAACACTGAAACTGTTTTATGCATATTCTCTGCTACATTAATAGGTCAAGGTGGGCTGGGTTTGTTGTGATTTACTGCCTTTGCCATTTAACTATAATAAGGGAACACTGTTTTTATTTTCTACTCCTACACACACGCAGAGATAGCTCAAACCTTTTCTCCAAGAAAAGTGACAAACACTATGCCAAATCTGCCAACATTTAAGAAAACACGCAGAAAATGTAAGTTCAGGAGGAACCATTCTCCCCAAACACCCCCAATGGGCCTGTCAAAGGCACAAAGACACGATTCGCAGGGAGCTCTGGAAGAGAGAGGAAATACAGGCTGGCCTAGATTCAGCCCTATAGCATGACCTCCCTGATACTTTTGGCAATTCTAGGCAAGGTGTATACATGATCACTGTCACTAGCCAATTCTGCCCTGCCTGCTGTAGCAGGGTTCACACCCAGCTCCGATGAGCACGCACGGTGACCGCCGCAGCGGCAGCGGAACCACTGGCCAACAAATTCAGCCTGCAGAGAGTATTTTGTTGGGTTCAGACAGGATGTAATGAGCACCTCGAAGTCCTCCTGCATGCAGCACACCTACAGAGCACCTCTGGCTCATGAAGGGTGAGCCTGGGGTTTGCCTGGGACACGTCCTGCCAGAGCAGCTTTGGAGGGGCACAGCTGCCTGCCCTGGTTACGCCAGCTACCAAACGGAGTGGTGGCGAACGCGCACCTCTTTGCAGAGCTCTTTGGGACGCAGAAGCCTCATCGATGTGTGCAAACGTGGGCACCAGCCACACACTTCAGGAGGTGCAGGAAGGCTGACTAATGCCTCAACTATCAGGCCCTATCCAGGAACCAAAACTGAAAGTTTTGACATTTACCTGACAGTTACTCCCATCTACAGAACAGGCTAAGGAGCCTATTATAAGTATGATGGCTTATTTTTTTTGTTGGGTTTGTTTTCAGAAGGGATGATACTCTAAATACTGTTTATTCTCTCTTTCACTGTCTACAGCACAGTATATTGCAAGAATATCCATCTCCTTCTGCTCTTCAGGCAACCTGAAGCAAGGAAAAAACCCATAAGACTGGGTCTACATACAAACCAGCAGCCCAAACACTACCTCCGTTTTAAAACAGTCTTTTATTACCTCAGTAAAAGATAAGGCCAGGCCAGGACTAAGAAGATATATAGAAGAGACAGACATGCAAGTGCGGTTTTCAGACAAATGGTCCGGTGGAGCCCTTCAAAAGTGGATGCAAGAGAAGGAATACTTTCAGTGTTTAAGTGTTTAGTTTAGGTGCTTTACATCCAGGCAAAACTTGGGGGAATTGGGAGTAGCAGCGATAAGGAAAGGTGTCAATAAAAATGTTCAGATAAAAATAAAGGGGAAAAGTCAACAAAAAAAAATACCATCAGGAAAATCACAGATTCAAAAGGAGGAGAATGGCAACGCTCCTGCTTAGACTACATTGTTGACCTGAGACAGCCCTAATATCCCTTCAGCAAATGCCAAGCAGTTCACAGGCCATGAAGTAGTAGTTAAATTTTCTTTGAGAATAAATTGTCAAAAGAAGACTTGAAAGAAGGGGAAGGAGCCAAGTAAATGCAGTTGCTGGTTTCCAAGATGCAGTGCCACTTCCAACAGCAAGTCCCTCACGCTGTCCCCTTCCACCACCTTCCCTCCCTTAAACAAGAATTCTAGGTACTTCTATTTGAGCATGTGGTTGATGCAACATTCATCACAATTCGGACAGGTGCTAATTGAGATGATAAGACTAACCCAGAAAATACAAGCCCCCCACCCCCAAACTTTCCACCAGTTTACAGGTAAGCCAGCAGGAACTGCCCACACACGTACCAGGCTAAGATTTCACCATACACGTGACGCACTGCCTGTCTGGTTACTAAATCATCTTCCCTCACTCCTCCATCCATTTGCCCCACCGAGATGCTGCATCTCGCTGAAAGGAAACCAGCACCAGCTCCTGACAAAAGCAGGGACGTATCAGCAATGCTGCTGAAACTTCTTCCCCAGTGCTCATGGGAGCCAGGTCCAGGCTGCGAGTCACCGATACACTACTAGTTGCCAATGCATGTTGAAGGGCTACAGGGAGCGGAGCGGGCTAGTTAATGGAACGCTTAAAACAGTGGCAAGAGCCCCACCTGCGCCAGGGCTTTCTGGTGCAGGCAGGGCTGGCAGGGTGTTGTACAACCCATGTGCAGAGGGCACAACTCTAAGGCTGCACGGCACGGAGGCACGTGCAAACTACATTGCCTGCACTTCACCTTTTGTCCAGGCTGAAAGAGAACAGAGCAAGAAGTTTTACAAGGTGCTACACACTAAGTGTCTGCATCCAATTCCCACTCCCAAGCGTGCTGGTGCGCAAGAGCACGTAGTTGTAGAGCCATGGTCGTTGTCTGGATGCGACTGCGACAGAGCTTAAGGCTGGAAAGATGCCGATTTGCTTCCGGGGAATTTCCTGTCTGCACGCATAACCTGCTGTGGGACGCACCTGAAAATATTACAACCCACCACCCAAATCGCCCAAGATGAGGCACCTGTGCGTAAGCACACATCCTGACCACTATTCACTGCTCCTGGGTCGTGAGGTTTTTTCCCCGCTTGTTTTAAACTGGACACATCACTTGCAGCCCGTCAAAGAAACGGCCTGGATGGAATTAATGCCCCAGAAATGACTTTTGCATTCTCTTCATGGTAAAATTTAATCGGCCCTGCAGATTCAGCTGGGATCTGGGAACCAGGCATACTGGCACAGCCTCGATGCAGAGCTCTGGCTCCAGCACCTCATTCAAGTTTGTGCTGCCACATGTTTGTGGCAGCAAGGTCCAAATGCGCTTCTAGTGAGGTGGTAATTTGTTTTCCTCAATTCCATGAACACTGCAACTCCCAGGCATCGCAGACCTACTGCAGTTCCTCAGCGGTGACAAGACCAGTTGGTGAGATCTATTATATTGGGACTAAAATGCTTCAATCCTAAAGTATCAATAGCTGTCCTTCTACCACCAGCTTTGGGCAAGCAAACCCAGAGCGATCTACCAAATTCAGAAAGCCAAGCAAAAAAGGAGAGGAGCCGTGTCTGCACAGTCTGGTTTGCAGTGTTTTATTCTCAGACTCCCACAAAAAAACAAAACAAAAACAAAAAAAAAAAAAGGAAAAAAAGGAAAAAAAAATCAGGCTCGGCTCCCTAAGCTGCTTTGTGTGGGCACAGAATAACATCTGCATGGAGCAAGGGGCTTGCTCCGCAGCCCACAGGTTGACCCTCACCACAAGCCAACATTAATAGAGGAATTCGGACATTAAACTCTGTTTTTATTTGAAACACCAAATGCAGCTTTCATCTTTTCCTAGATATAACCCTCCGCCAGAACACAGCACAAAGTACAAGTCTATTTATATAACACATGAGCAAAAAATATTAATTAATAGATACAGAAGATATATTTATAAACTGGCATTTATTTTGCTCCCCCTCCTTCAATAAACCAGCTCCTAAATTAACAGGCCAAACACACTGCACCACCGACGTCCAATTCCTTGCTCTGCAAGTAAATTTAATCGTGACCTCAGTAGACTGGCATCTAACACTAAGATTTTAGTTTTCATTTTACCTTATTTCCGACCCTTTCCTGTCAAAGCAGCTGCCCGAGCTCCTCCGTGCACTGGCGGACACCCACCTCACACCCACACACAGCTCAAGCCACCCCACACCTGGTGGGTGCCATTACAGTCAGGGCACAGGAAGGCCCAATTATCTGCAGGCTAGCGTGGTTTTCTATCAGTGTGTCCTGCCTCGTGAGCAAACGTCACCAAATTTCAGATTTGCATTGTATTCCTCCTCGCACATCACACACGTGTTACATCTCCAGTTTCCTGGATCAAATGGCAAGCTCGGAGAGACTTCTGAGTATCTGTTAACATTTCCAAGGCACAACTGCACTAAATCCAGCTGTTTGGTTTATGCCTTTTCTTTAATTCCAACTACACATTAACAAGAATTATTAGACCGTATGGCACTACTTTAGGAACTACAGCCACTGCTCTGTAAAGAGGTGACATTTATTATACTGTGGTCAAGTACCTGATAAGCATTAGTGTAACAAGATGTGACCTAGGTTTACCTCCCCCCAAAAGTCAACCTTGTGCCTTTCTCCAACCTCCTGTCCTCTTTGCAAAACAAGAATCCAGCTACATTTGCCTGAGGATTTTGGTGAAAACTACTGGAGGGGAACAAGTCTGAATCTCAGCTAAGGACACGGTACAAACGCCAAACTGGAAAAACAGAGAAAACAAAGCAGTTTGGTTTGTGTGAGATAGGAAAGGGCACACTGTAGGAAACTGAGTGAGAAGAATACACATAAAAATCAAGTAATTTTAATGTAGAAGTGAAAAAGAAATGGCTAAAAATTGTGTCCGATTGCTACCAATAACCCCAAGAACATTGTTTAACAAGAAACTGCTAATGACCACTTCCAATTTTGATCCAAAGCTATCAGTGGACAAAGCAAAAACTGTTAAATTCCTGCGGTGGACAAAAAGCTTATAGATTTTGGTTAGTTAAATGCAACTCTGTTGGTATTTGTCCCTGCATGAATGCAAACCTGTTAGAATTACTTCTCACTTAATCGTAGCTGAGAGGCTGGCAAGCTTTTAGCCCAGACCTGAGCATCCTGTCCAAAGGGCAGGCAGCCTTCCTCCCCCTGCTTCTCCTGCAGGTCTGGGCCTCGCCGGCCTTCGACGAGAAGACGGAGGTCTCAAGATACGCTTCCCTACATGAACATCACCACCACCGTGGCAGAGGAAAGAGGCGTCCTCGCTGAACAACAGGGCAACTGGAATCCATCGCCGCCCAGTCCCCCAGCCTGCAGCTGGCCGCTCAGCACACCTGTACTACACAGGCTACGCTCTTCATCCCCCGCAAGCAGGCAACACGGGGGAGAAAACACAGAACAAAGAAGAAGGGTACAGCACACCGGGCTTCCTCACATCTGACAGGTTTTTTTTTTCTCCTCCTCCCCTCTTTTCCTATTTTCCGGGAATGAGGAGGAAGATGTTTTTTGTGTTTTTATATATGTATAGATCATAAAGCACACAAAAAATGAAATAAAATATATCTGCCACTTTTTTAATCTGATCAGATGCCACAAGCAGCAGGATACAAAAATACATAATGAAAACAACAACAAAGCCCCTGCAGTTCTGAAACATGCAGTTAGCTGCTCCTTTCCTATTCCTCCGACCCGAAGTATAGATTTGTATATGTAACGAAAATCAACGCAATAATAAAGCATAAATTTCAGAGATGTACGCAACCATGCCCGCCTGCATCTGATGCTCCAAACACAGCACGTCTGGAGAATGGTTTAAGTGGAACAATACGGACAAACACTTTGCCCAGTGGTTCACATCACTCACGACCACTCCAGATCCTCTGAACTTTGGCCAGTCGTCTCCCTCTGTTAATCTTTGAGTTGCTTAGGAAGATTTAACTGTATTATCAAAAATTCAGACTAGTCTGGGGCTCAGACCCTATAGCCTATAAGCTCCAAATAATAATAAACCAGTGATGCTAGCGCACTTCAAGCATTTCAGATCGGACGTTCAAGTGCAAGGATAATTCCTCCCCCTCGAACCTACGCTCATGGGCAGGCTTGAGCAGCGTTTGCTAGATGTGGCTACAGAGTCGGAGGGTTCAACACAGAGGTGCCCACAGGGCCCTGCTGCTGCACCCCCGTCCCTGAAAGAGCAGGGTGCTGCATCAAAGCAATGCACCTCTGTTTCCCCCACCGGCACGCAAGCCCAGCGTCCGTGCGGAACGAGGCCCACCAGCGTCCTGCTGACGGCCACCCTTGAAACCATTTCCCGGCAAGTGTTATCCTGTCCCATAACAGAAAAGACTCATCCCTAATCCACTGCAGCTAAAAGAAAAGAAAGTGTAAGTAAATGTACACATCACGTACCACGGGATGGCATTTTTGAAGGTTGCCACCGCTACAGAGCGAGAATCGGAGCGAAAGACTGAACAGGTAAATATAAATCTACAGGCAGAAAAAAAAGCAGGAAGGTAACTGCAAGCAGACATGTACACCCCAGCTTTAATAACTGGTTAAAGCCTTAATAACGCTAGCAAATCTGTAACCAGAAATCTTTTAATTCTGCTGTATTTGATAGATTACAAATCCCCTCCTAAAAACTCCTGAAAGCAGCTTACAGTTCAGACAAATAACTATTTTGCAGCGGATGACAAGAGACCTAAGAACAGAAACGATGGAATAATAGCTCTGTAAGTAACGCAGATTTCTTGAACGCAAGGGACAAAAAAGAAGAAATCCGCACAATTCAGCGAGCTGGTTACAGCTGGAAATCCTACGAGACCTGTTTTGGTTAACTGTGAATTTTTTGTAAAAGCAGCGAGCATACTTTATAAGAAAATAATAAAAAATCTTCAGGAGCAAAGTGCCTCAGGAAACAAGACCCGCCTCCCACTCCTGATGACTTTCTTTTTTAAAATGAACTGACGTCTTCCCTATGCTCCAGCACGAGACAAAGAATTCAGCTAAAAACAACAAAAAAATGTAGGAGTACTGCAATTAATCCCCCCCCCCGAAACGGCTGCCTTGCTTGGAGTGGGGGCATGGGGGAACAATCTGCTTCCCCTCAGTTTTCTTCCAGACACACTGCTCGGCCGCGGCAGGCGCGAGCGGGGCGCTCACCAGCTCGCGTGTTTCTCAAGAAGGGACCTCGCCAGCTTTTGATTTCAGTTTGCACGTCCGGTGCCCCCAGGAGCAGCCGCCGGCCCTCTGCCCCGCACCTCCCCAGCGCCAGCAGACCGTGCGGGATGCCCGCCGGAGGAGCGAGAGCGGAGCAGGCCCGCTGAGACTCCCTGCTCGTTTGGAAAACAAGTCACGTGCGAGCCGAGTTCATTTTAGGCTATTCTACAGGAGCCACCATCCAGCATGAGACCGTGCGGAGCGGAGCCTGCGCTGGGGAGAGCATCGCCACTCCGGGGGCAGAAGCAGGCCCAGCTGGGCACGGTCTTCGGTCCTCTCCGGAGCAGCCCTGGAAGAGCAAAGCAGAGCAGGCAGAGCGGAAGACTGGAGGAGCTCCCAGGCAGGGGCCGGCACTGTCCCTGTAAGACAGCCTCCTGCACGTACACAGCCACTGCCCGAGCAGCAAACAAAGCTGCAGAGAGCCTGCGCACAGCAGCCCTCCGCTCATGCCATCGCAGCACAGGTAGTGGCTGCGGGGAAAACAACAAAACCGCCGCCACCACGACAAAAAGGCAGATGATAATCGCGATACACAACGCCCAAGCCATGCGCTCCGACGGATCCGCATGCGGCGGGCGGGTGGGCAGGCAGGCTGGCGACTCGGCGGTGCAGCAGAAGCCCCGGAGAGGTCAAGTTCACTCCAGCACCTTCTCGCTCAATACCTACAGGAGAAGTTCAAGTGCACGAGTGGGTCTCCCCCCACCGCCCTGCACACGCTGCCCCTCCGAGAGCCCGGTGCGGCGCTGCAACCGGGAGGCTGCATCTGCTCTGGCTGCGATGGGGGAGGCGGCCAGATCGCTGCCTGCAGTTTATAAATAAATGCTGGGGGAGAAATTAGTGCCATGCAAAGAGAAGTCTGGGTGGCGATTAGGGTGTTAAGATCTGCAGCAAAAGCCGCTGTCGGCGAGCGCGGAGCAGGAGAAGGAGCGATGAGGGCGGATGGTTTAGGAGTGCAGTGAGTACTAAGGAGATGGTGTACGCGTGGCAGTGTTTATATGAGAGATCAAAACAGAGCCAAGCCCATCCAGGGAAAAAATGGCGACTACCGGGATGGGGGAAACTAAGACACTGGATTAGTTATTATTTTTAATAAATGTATGCACTGCACATAAGCTAGACACATTGGAAAAGCTGCCGATTCATTCTGAAAAAGCGGTGCGTCTATTACCTGTTATTCTGGGATTTTCTGGCCATGGTGCCTGCCTTTGTTTTCTTTCTGGAATAGTCACTATCGAAGGGTAACACTGATGCATAGCCATGTTCTGCTTCTAGGGACAAAGTCAGCATTAGTGGCAATATATTTTTTCCATGCATTTTTTTTCCTCCTTTGCAGGAACGCTAGGGTAAAGAACAGAATTTTTTCCGGTTGATTTGTTTGGATTTTATTCTGGCATCTCTTAAAGAAGCGAGACAAAAAAAATATAACAACTCGCTAAACCCCCCCCCCAAAAAAAAAAAAGGGGGGGGAAAAAAAAAGAAAGAAAGAAAAAGAAGTGCCGAAACGAGGAGGATTATTTNACCGACCGCCACACACAGAGAAGTGTGAGGTATCCTGAGCGCTGCAACGCACGCACCATCCCCAGCCAGAGCCGGACAAAAAAATAACCGTTTGGGGGAAAAAAAAAAAAAAAAAAAAAAAAACCAGGCGAAGAGA
>VZSF01003005.1:221269-275019 GCA_013398295.1 Chionis minor
CCGCCCCCGCACGCCGCCGTGGGCCGCGAGGTGGCCGGGCTGAGGGGCGCCGCGGCCGGTGCCGGGGAAGCTGCTGACGTTATAACGGCAAACCGACCGGCAGGGAAGCTGGGGGGCGGGAGGGAAACGGGGCAGAAAAAAAATAAAGGAAGAAAAGTATAAANAACACCCCCAGGTCCCTCTCCTCAGGGCTGCGCTCCTGCCATTCTCCACCCTGCCTGGATTTGTGCTTCGACCAGGAGCACCCTGGAGCCCCCGCCGCCATTCGGATGCGCTCTCCTGCCACCGGGACAAAGGACAGCCGGAGCTCAGCATCCCCCGTCAACACGCCGGCCCTCCAGGCCCCTGAGGCGCGACGCCGCCGCTCTGCGCATGCGCGGGGGCGGCCGGGCCGGGGGCGGGGATGCGGAGCCGCTTCACCGGGAGTGAAAGCGCCGCTGGCGGCGGCGGCGGCGGCGGCGGGGGGGCGTGTGCGGGGCGGTGGCACGGAGGCTCCGCGAAGCCCCACCGCCCTCTCGGCGATGAGCGGGCGGGATGCCCCGGCGGGAGGGGCCTCGCCAGCCGCTGAGCGCACCGCCTCAGCGCCTGTTGTCCCCTCGGCGTTCGCACAAAATCTACAGCTTTTTTCCCTGGAAACGCGAGCGCGCTGCTCGCTCCAGGATGCGGGGAGGGAAGAGGCACCCGGGGTCCCTGGTAGCCCCAGAGACCCCTGCAAGGAAGGCGAGGGCAGCGGGGCAGCAGGCCGTGAGGAGACGCCTCCTCCTGACAGCGCCCAGGGAGCTTAGCGGGCTCCGGGGGGTGAGAAACCGACCCCCTCGCCGGGCGCGGGCAGGTGGAGGGTCCCTGGGCATCAGCAGGCCATGGGCTGGGCCCGTGTGCGTCTTGCGGCGAGGAAGGGGCTCTTGTTGTGCCCACCGGCATATCTCACCACCACCAGCACGCGAGGGCTTGCCTGAAGGTAGCTGACGCTTCCAGCAGATTTCAGTTCTGTTTCTCCTTACCATCAGGGCTGCAAGTCAGAAGAATGTTGGCGTATGACTACAACTGAAGGAAGAGCCTCCTGCTCTCATAGTGGCAAGTGTGGCAAGAAACGAATTGGGATGAAAAAGATAATACAAATGGGATGCCAGAGATGCTGTAAAAACGTGTCTGACGTGTACAACTGTGACCCCTTACAGTGCGCAGGCAAGAGAGGGAAAACAGCAGTACTGCAAAAACATGCACAGAGATTTGAAAGAATTACTAAACTCTACACAATAGTCTAACCTGCTGAAAAAAGAAACGGTGGATGGCTCTCAGAAATGCAGTCAGGGTTACTGCCAGCTTTCCAACCCTTGCCAGCATATTCAGCTGCCTTTCGTCATCTGGATACACAGAAGCCATCTACCAGAATAGCCTGGCTCCTGGCGTACAGGCTGAACAGGAAGGAGCTCAGCACCTTTCCTGTCCACACCATGCTATTTGCACTGCTAGCTTTGCACCCTTATCTCAGATAGCTGCTGCACAGCTGCTGCCTAAAACTGGTTGGTTTTAACACGGGCAAGTAATTTTAAAATAGGCACATTTTAAGCTGTGCTGTGATCACACACTGGTACATCTTCAGGCCAAAAATGCTGAAGCCTGTAATCAGTCCTCCTGCAGAACAGCACTTATGCACACAAGTGGTCCCATTGATTTTAATTGAACTATTTGAGTAGGAGCTATTCAGCGTATAGGAAGGTTGCAGAATATTGTCCCGTGTGTTTATTCCTTGGCAAAAGATGGCAGCTACAGTTTACTTTTAAGAGGATAATAGCGATTCAGATTAAAATAAGGATTATGCTTTACTCTGTTTTTACAGGACTGTGGTAAAACTACATATACATTAGACCTCATAATGTATTAGTCTGTATCTTGTTGCCTCAGAAGTGCAAGTGTAGTGTGGCTCTCGAACACTTGCTGAAACACAAGTCACATGTTACTGCCATTTGGTCCAGGCATCAGGGATGAGGCAAAACACAAGGCTGTGAAGAAAGCAGCATTGTGACTGTAATTTAGGGGAATTTTATGTCTGCTTGGAAAAAGTCTGACTCCATGAATTAGGAGTCAGAAGGCAGAAGACAATTTGGTGCATGGATTGCAATGGTGAAGAAATTGCTGTAATGTTTTCCACTTGCTGCTTGAACTGTTGAAGTTCTGATGCATGTGGGTGGGATAGTGCTTTTTTCACTGTAAACCCATTGAAATCTATGGCAGTTTTGCTGTTGAATTAACTGGCGGTAGGTTTAGATGCTTTCTGTTACAAAATAGCATGAAACCATACATGCATAGGTCTGTGTTGTCCACAGAGGAAAGTTCCCTTTGCCTGACCACGTGCATAGGGCATGTAATACAGAAAATGCAAAGATATACAGATAAGGCACTGTTGTTCTGTGCTGTAGCCACAGCGATCTAGCAATACCTCAGATTTTCAGAGCACCAATATTTCTCTGTATGTGTGTCTAAGTGTATCTTAAAACTGTTTTGTACGCACTCTGTGAAATCAGTCATATGTCCAGAAAGGAAGGTGAAATGCACCTGGGTGAAAGTGGGATACGCTTGTGTGAAAGACCAGGATTCAGGTACGGATTTACTGAGGCTCTGAAGGCCTGAAGCTTCTCCCGCTCCTCTCCACCGCGCTATGAACACACACTGTTTGCCTCCAGAAACAGAAGGAGTCCAAACAAGCATAGCACTGCGCAGGGGCAGCGCTTTGGAGGGGTGCGTAGCCCATGCTCACACCCCACCGGTGCACTGCCTTCATCGGACACTCCTCGGCACTCTGCCCGATCCGACTGCTGGGCTGAAACCAGCCTCACCCTCCCCTGCAGTCCCTGGGACCCAAACCCAGAGCCACCAGCGACTCCTGGGGTGAAAACCATCAGACTCAACGTGAGTCTGCTTTCTGCTTTTAAATGTGACCAGAAGTATTTTGAAGACAGTTGTTTTAAGGGGACTGAGCACAATTTCACATTGATACTGGCACTTTCCAGGGCCCTGTGTTTCCACTCTTCCCTGCACGGAAGAGATGCTTTGGGATGAGAGGGGCCACTGAAGCCAGCCAGACTATGTGTGTGAGTAAGAGTCGTGCAGTGCCATTAAGGACTGCAAAATAGGGATCAATGCACTCAAAAAAAATGGCTAATTTCTGTTCATGGTGGCTCTCAACCTCAGGAGTCATAAACAGTATTAGTGTGCTTGAACTGTAAGCATGTGTGTAACCACACACACACACCCCCCCACACGCAGAGCCCCTGCTGAGGGACTCCCAAGTAAACCCACGTGCATTTAGGAAGGTGAGTGTAAGGACTGGCTCGTACAAACATGGTGACACATATTTACCTGTAGTTGTGTCGAAGGAGCTTCATGTACAGCGTGCAACAATTTGTTAGAGAACTCAGAGCGGTTTTACCAAGATTATTTCTCCTAGTGAGCTCAACTGAGTCCCCAGGAGGCACCATGGAAACTTTTAAAATACCTAGAATGAATTGTTCTGGATCCGTTTTTATTTGTGCCAGTGAACCGGGACTAGCTTTGGTGGTGTCAGCGTGGGTGCAGAAGTGTAAAATGGGTGTGAAAGAAGGTCAACCAAATTACTTAAGAAGTGAAGAACAGGCTCTAAGATATACATGTGCTCAAAGGCTTTGCAGATTTGCGTCTCTAAATAGCTTTTTTCCATTTCTACGAGCAAGCAGCAGGAACAGCTGAGCGCTAAAGAAACAGCTGGCCTTCAGTGATAAGGGGTAGCTGTCACTTCATGGTGAAGTTTGAAAAACTTTATATATAGAAGCAGAAGGGAGCGCCATCAGCAGCCACACCCCAAAACCTGCCCTCTTTGTGGTTTCTTCACTGCCTGCACCTTATGATTGGAGTGGTAGTATTTACATTTTTAAATGTTACACCAACATTCTTCTCCAAAATCTGTCCTGTGGTGTGACATGGCATGTGAGATCAGTGACACCAGAACTGCTGACTGCCCTGAACTGTGATGAGGGCAGAGGTCTGAAGTTGAGGATCCATAATTCAAGCAACTTAATTTGCTATTCCCCACATACAGCCTTAAAAAAACAATTATGCCTTCCATGCTTTTCAGATTTGGCTCATTGCAGCTACTGCATGCTTCTTTCTTCCATCTTTTAAAATTCCTCGCTGTGTCTTATCCCTATGTCCAGAAATAACTTCGAAGGTCCTTCACTGTGCCTTGGGGTCCATCCCCGTTTCCTTGGTGTTGTAAGGCTTAGGTAATTAGCAAAGAGTTAGTTGTCTTCCCATACAGGAGGGGATCTGGACTCAGAGCTGGCATTGACAAGTTTCAGCTCCCTGTTTTGGCATCTCAAACCCCATTTAATATCTCATCTCACCTGTGATTCAGATCATTGACTCTGTTTCCTGGATGCAGAAGCCGAAACACCTGAAAGTTGACTAGGAAGAAGTTTCAGAAGTAACAATTTTGTCAGTGCCCCAGCCTACTTTGAGACACGTTAACTACCTCTACCCTGCCAAATAAAGCAGGGCCAAAGACCATTCTTCATCCCTGATCTCAAATGGCAGATGTCACTGCAGCTATTTGACTCTGCATCTCCTCTGGGCTGCTAATGGTGCACACGTGGCTTTTAGTCATCACTATTTTATGTGTGGTTTGCTTTTTAGTTTGAGGTCGGTTTTTTTAAGTTCAAAGTGCCTGAAGATGTGTGGAAGCCCATCAGAGAGCTGCTTTCAGAGCATAAAATTGAAATTATGTGGCAGGAAGCTATGTGGGATATTGGGGGTACTAAGTTGCCACTACAATGTTTAGGGACTGTGTAGTGTGAAGGGGTCATGTCTGTGCAATCTCATCCAGTGTGCCTTCTGGATTGGTCCTTGGCCCCCTGAACTGTACCCAGGCGTAGGCTTGGAGAGTAGCGTGGTGCAAGGACCAAGAGAACAAATAAACAGTATAGATATCTCAGGAACCTATGGACCTGAGTGAATAGAGTAGGCTATTTCAGTTGGAACTGACCTGCAACGACCATCTAGTCCAACTGCCTGACCACTTCAGGGCTGACCTGTTGTTAAGGGCATTGCCCAAATGCCTCTTAAACACTGACAGGCTGGGGGCATCCACCGCCTCTCTAGGAAGTCTGTTCCAGGTTTTGACCACTGTATCTGTAAAGAAATGCTTCCTCATGTCCAGTCTAAACCTCCCTTGTCTCAGCTTTGAACCATTCCCATGCGTCTGGTTACTGGATCCCGGGGAGAGGAGACCAGCATCTCCCTTCCCACTTCCCCTCTTCCGAAGCTGTAGAGAGCATTGAGGTTGCCCCTCAGCCTCCTTTTCTCCAACTCAGACAAACCCAAAGTCCTTAGCTGCTCCTCATAGGACCAGCTTTGTTGCCCTACTCTGGACGCATCCAAGGACCTTCACATCCTTCTTAAATTGTGGGGCCTGGAACTGCACAGTGACTCCCACACATTCAGGTTGGTACGTGACGCTCGCTGGCCCAGCTTGCCGCCTGCTCTTGACCAGTTGTCCGCTTCACCGAATCACTGGCCTTCCCAAAACAATATAATTTCTCCCGGTTTTGTTTGGGATTTAGCGAGGCTTTCTGAAATGCTATGGAACGGGCATGCTTGAAAGTAAAATCCGAAAACAAGTAGTACTTCAAACTGAATGCCAGTCCCTTAAAACATTAGTTTCATGTAAATTGCTGTATTATGAAATACAAGATTTAGATCCTAGCGTCCTTGAGAGTTTGGCTGCAGCAACCTCGAATGCCCCTCTCTGCCAGCACTCCCTGACCAGCGAGACGTGCAGTACCCTGCCGCCAGGCCCTGCAGCCATTTCTGTGATCAGGCATGAAATTATTCTTAACTGATTGAAGTGAGACATAGATTGAAAAGCTTGAGAGACACTGATTTAACTCCATCATCCTGCTCCGCCTCACCTCTATTTTATCAAAACCATGCCTTGCACTTTTGGATAGAGTCATTCTAAAAATCTTCACTGATGCTGCTGCGCTCAAAGCATTTTACAAAAGGCAGTGGTAACACTGCTTTCATTTTAGAAGTCAAAAAACCCAGAGATGTAGGTGCAACAACTGGCCAGTGTCACCCAGCAAAGGCAGGGGAGGAGCTGGGAGGACGACTGGGTGTCCCAGTCCCCAGTCTGGCATGTTTGGCATTATGATACACTGCAGAGGGAAAATTTATTACATGATTTCAGATCTGAATCTCAGACGCGTCATGGACTTGTTACATTCCCTCGGCGTAGGAAAGGGGCCCTTGTGTACATTTGTATTGCATTAAGCTTCCACAGGATACACAGACCAGTGCAGCGCAAAGAGGCTTTGAAGAAACCATGACTCAGACCCACTTTGTGTTGAAGTGCTTTTGGGGGGCATGGGCATCTGCCTGAGGGCACTGCTTGAACAGGCTGATAAATTAAACATTTCTCCTTTCTCCAGCAAAATTTGCAGTTAGGCCTTCTTGTTAATGTTACATTGACAGAAGCGCATCATATAGCGGGAAAAGCATAGTCTGCCTCACTGTGGTCATCTTCTAAGCTGCCCTGATGCTTGGCGCCACAGTTGCAGGCCAGAACAGAGAAAGAAACAGGGCAGGGTTGTGCACATGTGGTAGCAAATGGGGCTGAAACCAGTCTGCCTTTCCCAAACAGAATGTCCACTTTAAAAGGACAGGGAGGGAACTGTGGGCTTCATGAATAAAATCAGTCAGGGCTGACAGTCTCAATGGCATCTATCCTCTGAACATAAAAAAATAACATTTTCTTACCCAAGGTGCCTGCTTCCTATGTATCTGTGCATCATGTCTGCTGAGTTTACAGGAAGGAACTCCAGCGAATTTGTATTTCTCTTTGGTCTGAAAATCCATCTAGATAGGGAAGAATGAGTTCACTCGTCCTATGGAGACAATAAAATAGTCAGCTGCCATTAGTTTATAGAATATTTATTTCAGATGAGGAACCAAGAAAGAAAAAGTTGTATTTACAAATTTAAACATGGAAATCACTCACCTGGGTGCTTGGACACACAAAGTCAACTGAGTTCCAAGCTGGGTAAACCAGATTTTGAGATGAGAAGAAAATTGGAGCTGGACTCCTGATGTCTTTTCATACAGGCATTCTTCAGGAGCCAAGCTATGTATATGAGAGGACAGATTTTTGTCTATCAAAGAACAGATACCTATAACATATGTACAGGCCTGCAGTAAGTATGTAAGCAAATTGTTGAGTTTTATTACCAGCAGGGAAAAATTAATGCTTAATATGGCTGATGCAAATCTACTACCAGCCATAGGATTCTGTCACTTACTTGTATTAGCCATGATGGATCCGGGTGAACCTGTGACGGGAAGATCATAGGTGCATCCTATATTGTACAGCAACGATAAGGCTCTTCATTTCTGTGGTGTGTTGAACTCACTCATTTTAGACTGCTTAGTCAAGATTTGCCAGTTCAGGACCTTAATAGATATTAGTAATTAGGTAAATAAAATGCTGTTCAGCTGAATGAGGGGGAATCAGTATTGATGCTGAACCTCGTACTGCTGGTATAGTTGTAGAGATAAGAGAGCTCGTACATCAATACACACATTTGAGAGAAGATCAAAACAGCCCAGGTGGTAAATAACCCCGACAATTGCCTGCAGGACCTAAAATTAGAGATCAGCACAAAGACTTGGCAGGTGAATAGTCAGCAGATGCTGTCTTATCTCTCTATTTGCTTTGGAAGATTGGGTCTGACCCAAAACATGTTGAAATCAATTTGTATCTTCTCCTTTATTTTGATAGGCTATGCACCGGGCTTTAATCAGTTGTGGGCCTAATTAAATGATTTTCCTCATTGCAAGCTAATTTACTCCTGTGGAGAAATGAAACTGAATGTTAAATGAGCACTCTATAGAAGCTGTATGTGTAACGTATGGTTTCAAATAAAAAATTATGGGCTTGAATTCATACCGTTTTACATAGTGTCTTATTTCACATAAAGCAAGTACAATTTCCCACTCTCTTTTATTGGTGTAAGTACGGAAACCGAGTGAAGAGTCAGGCAGAATGACTGTAACAAGCTCCCTTCCTTATGCAAAAAAAAAGCAAAAGCTAGTGCAAGCAGGAAATCATCGGTTTTCAGCATCCAAGAGAGGAAGAAGCAATGCATTTCAATTGCAGCAAGGAGATCAGATATTACCAAAAAGTTCTGACAGTGAGGCACTGGGCTGGGCTACCTGGGGAGCCTTTAGCACCTCCAGCATGGGAAGCCTGTGAGAGGTTTGTCTCCAGCCTTGGGCAGGGGATGGAGCACCCAGAGACATCCTGGACTGCTCTTGCCAGCGACTGGTTGGAGTTTTGCACTGGTCCAGGGAAAAATGCAAGGTACAGGAGAAAGAAAAATTTAGTGCCATCACCTGAATGGCAAAGCAAATAACGTGAAAAGTGAAATCTGCAGTAATTAATTAGATAATGGGAAATCAATCAGGCTAATGAGTATCTAAGTGTTGGCAGACTCTAACCATCAGTCTGTGGATGGAATTGATTTAGTGAATACTTTTTTCAGGGATTGCAGGTAGGAGGTTGCTTAGGTCTGGCAAACAATGATCATATGTGGTGCTTCCCTGTAATACTTCCCAGCTAAACCTTCAAGCTGAGCGTTGGTTTTGGTGCTTTGCTGGAGGTGCTGAATTCCAGCAAAGGAAAGATCTTTGCTAAACAACCCCAAAATGCTTCTGTGATGGGGTAGAGGGGAAAAGGAATGGCCTCCAAAAGGCACAAACTTGCTCAAAGCCACCTTGCATGCAAAAGAAGTATCACTTAGGCTGCTCTGTCTGTTGGGTACCAGAATCTAAGATGCTGTAGCGCATAGTGGTTAGGACCCAGCCTTATGTGACCCATGCAGCACTGTGTTTGCTAAATGTGGTGTCTGCTAATTGTGGTGTCTGCAAAATGCAAAAATTACAAAGGGAAATCAACCTCAGGCAGATGTTTACCATGCAAGTGTCTTATGTGAGGTGCCACGTCCTTTGTGTTGAAGTACTGATTTTAGCATGGGGAGAAAATTTCAGTAGGAAGGTGCAGCTGAGGTGGAAGAAACTGGGTGATGGGATGGAGAATTTAACTTACTTGGTTTCTTTGTTTTCCTTCTGGCTTTCCACAGGTCTTGGGGTTTTTTTGCCTTGTACTTGGCTCTGTGTCTCTGATCCTGTCTGTCCTGTTTTTGTTCGCCTTCCTTTGTTACTGGTGGTTTCACGCTGTTTCCATTCCTCTCCTTTCGTGTGACACAGATTCTCCGCCTGAGCCACGTCCAAGGTGTTGGGCTCCCTGCAGTTACAGCACAGAGACTTGATGCTGAGGACATGACTTCCTGCTTCACTGACAGTGTCTGCATTGTGTAAGTAAGCGGCGTATGTTTTATCAGCCCACAGAAAAGAAGTTTCAGGGCATTACTTAATGGATTCTCCTTTTTCTAACTCATCAGGACGCTGGCAGCTCTTCACTTCGTTGTTGCTGGTCTCTTGGTACCTACCGCAGACCAAGGTCCCACAAATCTAGATGATCTACACACAGTGAGAGCGCTATTTTTTTAATGTGATGATCTTACAGTCAAAACAGAGAAAATGCACAAAGGAATGAGAAAGTTGTTAGAAATAAATCTTCCCTATGTAGAGGGAAGTAGAAACAGAGAAATCCCCAGATCTCATTGCTAGAGGTAATGAGATACCTGTAGTAGCTTGGATACTGCAAGTCCAGTTCAGGGCTTTCACCACAAAATGGTCCTTCTCTTCACTGGGGCCAGTGTAACACAGGGATGGACTTTTGCCTCCTGTTCAGATGGTGGAAGGTGGACCTGTATCAGATGACTGCCACCAGAGCACTAGGACGGGGCATTTCACCACAAGCTCACTCACCTGGGGAAGTCTAAGTTATGCCAAGTCACTCTGTCACGTCTCTGTTTCTTAATGAAATTATGAGGGTTGTTTAAAAGTGTTACGTATATTGGCAGTTATCCCAGGGGTTGAAAAGATTAGTAGAAGTTTATTGCCTGATATAAGAAGATAGGTGTAATATTCAGAGGTGTACTGATGAGAGTTAAAGCTTTAACTTCTAATGAACATCTGTCTGGAGTTTGAAGGCACCCCTGATCTACAGCTATAAGGAATTGTAGTTAACATCCAAACTCCTGTGAACTCAGAAAGTCCCTGAAGGCAGGTAAACTGTGATTGCTGAGCAATAGGACTGCTCACTTTTGAAATGCTGTCATAAACTGCTCTATAAATATGAATGAACGAAGGCTGACGCGACCCATACAAAAGGTAGCTTTTGTTGAGACTCAGGTAGTTGGAGACCTGTGCCAAAGGAAGCTGTGGCAGGACCTTGCCATGTCCTTGTGCGAAGCAGCGCAGATCTTGCACCCAAGGGGAACGAGTTGGTACTAGGGTACCGTGGCTCTACTGTGTGGGTCAGTGATGGGGCAATAGATTGTGCCTGGCAGGGGACAAAACCCCCAAGAGATGGCAGGTTCTTGGACCACCCCAATTTATTTCACTGTGACTGGCTGAGGACCATACTATAAGTCTGTCTTGACATGAGGTGGAAAACTCCTCTCTTATGACTCATTCGTCTGTTTACAGGCTTGCCTTTGCTTCCCAAATTAAGATATATGCTTTACACTAGACAGGCAGTATGATGGCTTAAAGAAGAAGAGGTCAGAAGTAATACCTCAGCGTGACCTCTGCTTTCACTGTCTGTGCCTTTGACAGCTGATGAAACACATTAAACTACCCAAAATGCACACATCCGGGCTCTTTGTAGAGTATGTTTTATTTTCTTAAAGCTTTGCTTACCTGTGGAGTCTACTATTTATTGTATGAAGCTTTTTGCCACTTAGGCCCTATGTATAATCAGATCCATAAATTAATTCTCTCCTGGGATTTGTCTTTGTGTGTTCAAAAAGCATAAAAAGTGTTCGTGACACGCTTCAAAACACACACTGTTTACATTAGTCATCCTCTCAGTATAATAGTTTTACCGAGAACATTTTAGTTTAAAAAACCCCACATTTTCCTTTAATCCAGTTTCCTTTCCTCACTTTTGATCCCTAGAATTATGTTACATGTGAGTAAACAGCTATGTGGCACACAAAGGCTGTAATTGTGAGATTTTTTTTAATTTTTTTTTTTTTTTTGTCCTGAGGGACAAAAAGCTACTCTTTACCTCTTGAAATATCTATTATTACTTTTTATGATATATTCAACTGAAAACATTTTTGTACAGGAACTTCACCTTCTTCTGGCAGCTGGAAAGCTGGTTGCTAACACGAGCGCTGCTGAATCATGACATGCCTTCCGCCTGCTTGCCATTTCCCTGGCTCAGCAGTCCCATCCCAGTGGCAGGGCAGGGGCCAGATGGGAAGGGACAGCTTGGATGGGGAGCACCAACCTGTCCATCAGCGCTGCCTGCATCTTCATGGACGGACCATCCCTCACACCCACCGTGCCCCTTCCTTGTCACAACTGTTTGAAACGCCTCCTTGTCAACAAAACCCTTCTGCGGCAAACACTGCAATGTAGGAAAGGATTTGAATGACGGAAAATGTCGCTGAGGTTGGTGAGGAAGAGAAGGTGCTTGGCAAGCACTGCGGTACCCGGTGGCAAGTGAGGAGGACTGCCGTGGCCATTGAACCACAGCCCGAGGGCTACAGTGACAGCAAGCTGCAGCCTTGGGTGTGAGGGGTACTTTCCAGAAGTCACAGACCACGACTGTGGTCTTCTCTTTATGTCAGTGGGATCCAGGGAAAATGTCTCCTCATGATACTACAAACTCACCCTTGTACTCACCGGGCAGCCTTATCTACCCCCTCTCCGACCTTGCACGTGCGCACCACACCCCCCCCCCAAGTCTCTCAGGCCCTTTGTGTTTCATAGGAAACAAGTAGATAAACCACAGCTCTCAATTTCCTAATTATGCAAAAAAGTAGAAACTCCTAAACGTTCAGGAGCTCAAAAATGCTGAAGTGGTTGGAAAAAAAGGCAAAGAAAAGACCTGAAACCGAATGGGGATTTCACACCGCGGATGTTGGGATCTCATAGGCATTAGGATGACGCATGGTGCTGTCACAGCACACTTACTGTTGTGTGTGTTTGCTAGAAGAGGATGGCAGCACATGGTAGAGAGCCCTATCTTTGAGGAAGGACACGGTAGCAGGAAAATCTTTTGTTTGACAGAGCAATCCGTGATCCTGAAAAGAGAAAACATTGCGTTTACTTGCTGCAGACAGGAACTTGCTCAGCTCAGCAGGGAGGAACCTGGCTCTAAGACTGCTCTCCAGGAGGAGCCTGGGGATTTCTAGACACATTTTTGCCCAGACCACTTCTTCTCTCTCAGCCCTCCTCATTCCCTGGATCTGTGCCTGTCTCAGAGCTGTGGGATGACCAGACCCCCCGAGGACTTCACCTAGTCTGCACCAGTGCAGGCACATGCAACTGCAATAAATGCTTACGATGGAGCCCCCACAAGAAGCTGAAGGGCAGCTATGCCTGTGCTGTTGCTGCCCTACTTCTGAGTGCCACAGTTGCTGCCCGTCCCACTGCCTTCACTGTGGCTGGCAGGACACGTGTTCGTGTTCCTGGGACACCTGGAAGGGCTGAGCTCATCCCATCACAGCAGCTGCTCGTTCCTCTTCTCCCTGGTTCCTTATGTTCGTGCCCAAATCTTCTCCTTCTTGCCAGTTGGTTCACAGCACATGATTTAACCCCTTCCAAATGTTCTTGCATTCAGAAACAATTTTGGGAAGGTCATCCAAAGGAGGGCACCTGCAGGGTGGGGTGGACTGGCGTACAGGCAATGCTGTAGCTCATGGTACCGGTAGTGACAGAGCCCGTTTTTTCCCCATTTCCCTGATCACAGAAGCCTGTACATGTCTCTAGTGTCTCTCTTGCTCTTTCCTTGCTCAGACGTCTGTATGTTTTCCTTTCCCTTGGGGGACAGCGGAGTGACGTGGAGGAAGGAGGATTCCCCGATTCTGTTGAGTTCTGGGAACGGGTGCCACAGTTTTCGGCCAGATGCCAAGAAACCCGTGTCATTCACAGGTACAACCCACATTTGTTTCCTTAGCAGCTCCTTTGTTTGCCAACACGTCTTCAAGGTCACAGGGAGAGGGGAGGTTCATCAGGCACTGTTGGCCAGGCTCGCAGACAGCTTTGAATTTTAGGACCAAATCGTGAACTGTGGAGGATTGACTCTGGCAGCAGAGCACAGGCAGGAATTTCTTTTTGCAGGCTGTGCTACTACCTTCACAGCAAAGCGCTCACGTCCTGTAGGTCAATATTGTTTCCATTTCATATGCGGGAAAACTGTGCTAAAATACCGGTTTGAAAGGCAGGACCGTCACGAGGACCTGAGCACCTTCCTCCTGAGAAGAATCCTTGGCCCGTGAAAGCCCAGCAGGCTGGTGCAGCTGCAAGTCCGGCAGAACCGGGCTGTCTGCGGGGAGCTGCATCAGTTTATCCCGGGTGAGGACCTGCCACCCGTCCGGTCCCAGCTCTGCCCCAGCCTCCCTCTCTGTTCCCATGCAGGGAGCGGAGTGTGCGGGTGGTGTCCGTGGCTTTCCAGTCCCTGCTTTATCCAAGAGGATGTTTGTTTCCTGCAAAGGAAAGTACAGTCGGGTGTCACGCTAGAGGAAAATAAAACACATCTACAAGGGGCCAAATGAGTATCTTTTACGATTCTACGTAGAGATTTCATCAGAGCTTAACCTGACTCATCAAGCCAAACTCTAATTTTGTTCATCACTGGTGGACAAGTTCAGGTGCTCAGTTTGTTCACGATGTTGCGTGTCACATGAGGCAGTCCCAGTCAGAGTGAGCAGTGGTCACCCTGTATTGAAAATGGAGTGCTGACACTGACCATACAGAGCTCTGGGAATGGAAAAGTGTGATACGAATGCTAGGGATGCCGCACGCGCCTAGTGATCTGCTCCTGAATGGGGCCACATGGCATCACTACGTGGCGCTCGTCCAGCACATTTGTCGCTCCAATGAAATTTCGTTCCTCCAACACACCACAAAGGCTGCAGTGGTACAGGTTGTCCTGTATGAAGAAAATCATGACAGCATTAGCTGGATCAGGAAGATGGACTTTTTAGATAGTGAGGGACCTTACCATCCCCTCCTAATGGTGGCCTTGGGAGTGATTTGGAGCATGACATACCAAAGCATCTTGGCTCCTGAATCTTCCTGTTGTCACTTGAAATTGCTTTGTCTGCATCTATTGTGGAATGGCTAATAGTGCCCATTTCAGCCTAAGATTGTCCCATTTCCTTTTGTTTTCCCCTTACGATACTACACATAGCAAATATTTTTGGCCACTTTTTTTTTTTTTAATTGAAGTATTTCTCATAACAAAAAATCTTTCTAAGTCTGGTTACTATTTTCCTTATTGGGAATATTCATTCAGCAATTACCTTTGCCAAAGATGATGTAGTACAAGCAGGTGTTACAGCCTTACTCTCAGCCGCATGGAAAGTACATTTCATTTCTGACAGCGATCCTGCTGTTTCAGTAGAAGGCTACCCCATGCAGAGATAGGCTGGTTAGATCAAACTGTACTAATGGGAGAGTGATTTGGAAATCTGTTCCACTTGCAAACAGAATGAATCCAACACTTTGTAACATTGAATTAGCAAAGGTCACGTTTCATAAATATTACAGAGCAATTGTCATAGATAGTGCAGCAGGCTAGTTAATGATCAGAGCAGTAAACTCCTGACGTAAAGCCATGATGAATAAGGGACATATTTTTACACCTTCCGTTATTATTGCCTCAGGAATCTTAACCAAGGGTAGCAGAAATTATTAAGCTCAAACATATCCTTAAAAATCTAGCCCATCAAACTATATCTGGTCTTCCAATGGCTTTTGGATTAGAAACTAGAAAATTTAAGAGATTTTAGAAAAACAGTCAGATTCTCAATGGGAAAATAAGGGTGTTGGTTTCAATCCAGTTCTACTGGATTCTGCAATGAAAAAACCAGCCTTGATAACTGGTGAGAATTGGCAGAGCTCAGGCTAAGCAGGGATGCAGTTCTCCCTCTTGCTCCAGCCGCTTGAGCTGCTGGATCAGGGCAGAAAATGATAGTAAAGATCAAGTTCTGCTCCTAGGACTGACCCCAGAGACGGGCCCCTCTCCTGAGACGGGGTCCAGCACTGTTTCTTAGGTGGAAAGGTATTTGAGCTACCTGAGCAGTAATCTTGCTGAAGTCTGTGAGATCAGCTCTGTAGAGAGGCAGTATTTTACATGTTATATGTAAGAGAAGGTGGTGGAACAAATCCTGGCATACTCAGAGGCATAAAACCAGAAATCTTGGGCCCATGTACAAACAGAGGCCTTAAAACCAGAGAATGTAATTTTCTGGGATTTAATTAGGCATGTTTTATATCCGATAGCTGCACACACATAGACAATCCATATTTCTCAGTAGGGTTTTATCTCCTGTGAGCCGTTTGTGTCTGAATTTGACAGGCTGGAAAATCTTGGTATAAGACTGTGGGACAACTGCCATCCCACAGTGCTTTAAGGTGGAGGACCTGGGAATCAGCAGAATTCCGGTAGGCATTTTATGTTTCCATCATCCAGAAGAAACCGCCAGGAGATGGAGAGTGGCTATTGTCAGTCTGTAATGCATTAGTGAGAGAAATTAAATGTAAAGCCCATTGTGGAACATGCAGTGATGTCCAGGTGCTTGGATGACGAGGTGGAACCAGTTACGTCTCCGTTTGGGAAAGCTGTTTGACAAGAAGAAATGTGAATTGTCCACGCAGTGACGCTGTTTGGACATTTAAGGT
Organism: Chionis minor; assembly: GCA_013398295.1. Taxonomy (NCBI): domain Eukaryota; kingdom Metazoa; phylum Chordata; class Aves; order Charadriiformes; family Chionidae; genus Chionis; species Chionis minor. The sequence continues at coordinate 237,122 of VZSF01003005.1, forward strand.
TTTAATTTTCAATTTTTAGATGCTCGTGCTTTGAGGCCATTCAGAACCTAAACCTAAAAATACAATTTATTGAAAATCTAGTGCAATTCAAGTGAAAAAAAACCAAAACACCAAACCAAACCCTCAACATTCATGCAAGTAGCAGCTCGGCAAAACATAAAACAACCCAAATTGTGAAAAACAGCCCAAAGTAGCATCAATGCCAGAGTCAGAAGAAACCCAGAAGGCTTTTCCCACAGCCGGACAAGGGGGACCCCAACAGGCAGAGGTTCACAGGGTTGCTGCTCCCTGGAGGGCTCACCCTGCCTGCAGCCGGCACTTTCTCCAACCCTGCCTCCATCCCAGCTGGAATGGGCTGGAAAATAACTGGAAGTTTCTTGTCAGAACAGACACACAGCATAGCCAGTTCTTCCATTGACAGACGAGCAAAAGAAAACAAAATAGCACACTGTCATTTAAAAATAGCTTGAGTAAAAATACCTCAGGGAGTGCTTTTGTGGAGCAGAGATTGGGGACTGATTAGGGAGGATTATCAGCATACCTGGTGCTGGATAAAACCCGATCCCGCTTGGCATTCTGAGGCGTTCTCACTCAATCGGACAGATTGTGGGTTTGTGATGAATGCCTGTGAAACTCTAGAACTTTTCTGATAATACTGGAGTCTGAAACAAGGGTTTTCTTCTCCTCGCCTGCAGTGCAACTGTAGAAAAGCTCCATGTGGTCTGATGCTGCAAAGTGGCATTCTTGGAGTTTGGTGAGACGGGGCAGTTAGGAGGCAGCAGAGCAGGGTGTAGATGTTATTCCCCTCCCATAGCCATTCCTTGTTCATGCCAAATGTGAGCTGGCTTGGGCCACTGCCAAGGTGGGGAGAGCAACCCTGTCCAACGGTGGTCCCATCCTGTAAATCAGAAGTGAAAGCATTCATTAAGGGCAGGCACCATTGTAAAGTTCAGCCTAGCTGTAGAGACTTCCGTAAGCAATGTCTGTGTCTTGTGGCCATGCTCCGAAGTGATATATTTCGATCACAGACTTTACCATGTAATCTTGGGAAGTTGATCCATTGAGCATTCTTGCAGGGGCATCAGTGTCATTTTTAAAACACATCATGTTTTAACTGTGCAACTGTTTTCCAATGGCAGACCTCAAATGGCATGACCCAAGATTTAGGGGCGTTGCAACTTCCAACATTCCTTCTGGTCTTCAGCCTCTTCATTCTGCTTATACAATGAATTCAGGTGTTAAAATGATTGTATTTTCTTGCTCTGTTTACTATAAAGCACTTTGAGCATTGTTTAATTTGCAACTGTTACTTGGATCTCTTTGCATTATCCCAATTATTTTACCCAAAAAGGGAATTAATATTCACTAGCTGAAGAAAATTGAGCAATAAACCAAAACCCACCGATTTGTTTAAGGGACTCTTGAACATATTGCAAGACAAAAGAAGAAATGGATGGAAAAAGAGCAAGAGCAAGTCCTGAGCTCTTCTGGGCTGGTATCATTTGTTAGTGCACTGCAGTCCCCTCAAGACCTACCTTGACCCGTCACTTGTATAAAACTTCATAGCTGGAGACACTAAAATCCAGAGGCTTGAAGCACTGTCAGTACTGGAGAAAAAACAAGTACATTAGAAGTAAAGCAGCTAGACAAGGAGCTTTGCTAGGTCAAGTGTCATTCTCATGACCCTAAGATTAAAGATCTTTCCTGTTTTTATGCGGTATATCCTGACTGTTTCTTACATGCATTAGCAAAGAACATCACAATGAAAAATACATGCAAAACCCATAGAAAACATAAAAAGGGACAAATCAGGTAACGCAGTGACATACCCTCAAAGCAGGAAAATCCCAAGCTGAGGTTGCCCTCACAGCCGGCACCTACCTGCAACTGAAGGTGTCCTCTGATGGTCAGATCACGTCACGTGCATCATGCTCGGGAGGGCAGAGCTCCTGCCTCTGCGCTCGGAATTCAGGATGCAGGGTCTGCTGTCTTGCCAAAGCTTCACAAAGTGGCTACTTCACTGGGCAGCAGCCCAACAGCACGGCAGTGCCCGGGGTCAGCTCAGCGCTCCCCTGCTCCTGAGGTACAGCTGCATACAGTCATGTCACGCAGCAAGTGGCCCTGTTTTAGGTCTCCTTTGCAGGGGTGCAGATCCACATGGGATCATCTTGCACCTCTCCTTTCCCCTGCCTTTGTCCCATCCCCAGGATCTCACCCATGCAGATTTCCCACTGCTCCTGCTCTTCTAGGCTTTCTTCAAAACGCTTCCTTGGGTGGTTCTCAGATGTCCCAAGGGAGCTGCATTTCAGAGATTTCCCTTTCTGCACAATGTATGTCCATTCTCTGGTGGGATCCACATGGGTCATTTCTGAGGGCAGCGACAGATCCATCACACCACTGGTTTTCCTGCTGTCCTGCCTTGAGGCCAGTTTAATAACAGGAGGTTATTTGGGACTGGTTCTTTACCAAAGCAATGAGTTACTGTTCTTGAGACTGAGGGGATGGCAAGTGACACCTAAGACCTTTCACTCCCACATCTATTGCTGCTTCCAGGAACCGCCTGGAAGGGAAACCAGCTGCCCACATCTCACCCAGTAATCCATGAACAGCAAAGGTGGGAAACTAAAACTCCCAAGGCACAGCCTGTCGCCACATCTACTCAGCCTGGATCAGTGACTCTGAGTGTTTCACTGCTGAGATTCCCTGCAGGAAGGGTAATACTTTATGCATGTTGTCAAAATGCCTTTCAGGAATAGCAGGATGCTCTCTGCTCTGAGCGGAGAAGGATACATACCAGGCCTTAAGCTGTTCCAGGCTTCACGGAACAGCGGACAGCAAAATACATGTTGCCACACTGGGACACATTGTTTTCAAATCCCTGTGTGATAGCACCAAGTGGCATAAACCAGAATTACCTGTCACAAGTTGTATCCTTTCATGATCCATCCAGGCTGAGCGGCAGCTCAGACCCTGAGCTAGCGGTTGCACTGGAAAGAAGGCAAAGAAGTAGCAATGCGTGAGACGGAATAGGGAGATGGTAAGGACGCATTGATGCCTTGAAAAAAATATTGAAATGCATCCCATTAGAAAGTTGTGCTGAGATTGTATTAGGGCAGGAACGCAAGGGGCTTTCCTGCTTCCTGAGAGCTCAGAACTGGTTCCAAGAGCTAACATCTTTAGCATTACTTTCAGAGTCAACATTTTGGCTTTTCTGTATGAAGAAGTAGAGGACTTTGCCCTGATGTGCACCTTCTGCAGACACAGGGTGTCCAGTCTTCCTCTAAAACAATCTGCAAAACTTACAGCAGCTTCCAGCTAAAGCTCAGCCCGTCCCCAGGGAACCTGTGGAGCAAGGCCAGCAGTACATCCTCCTGAAGCTGGCAACATCTGTTCTGCTAAATACTTCAGATTCCTGTTGGACACCAATCCAGACTCTAAGATGTACTGGAGACCTGACACAGAGATTACTCAGCATAAGATGCTTTCCCCCAAGAACTCTTCTGACTAGCAACAAGTAAAGTCAAAAACTCAAGTCCAGACCTCACCTCTGAATCCAAGCCGTATCCTGATCAGTCTCAACAGCCTAAATGTGGGGAGTCATGACCTGAGGGCTCTGCCTGCCTTTGAGACTTGCCCTTGGCTCAATATCCCAGGTGCTGAGCTGTTACCACTTGTGGTATTTAAAGGTCTTTTTACTGATTTACCTCCATAGCTCATGCTTCTGTTGTGATGACGTCCTTCTCTCTGAAAGTCTCTGCCTGCCCTTTGCAAGATTTTTCTCATTAGGGTGTGGGTTTCTTTTCACCTTCCAGTTTGGGTGAAGTCAACGTGCCTGTTGTCTTTTGGCACATGAGCAGGTTAGCAGTGAAAAGCAGCATGGTGTGGACTTCTCACTGCTGAACGGCTTCTAGGCACTGTACTATGATAACAACCCTGCCCACAACCTACGGATCTAATATGTATTTCCCATATATGAGATCAAGATATTAAGAGCTTTTGAAGAGCTCAGCACCAACATGTCCTACTGAGAACAAGAGGAGTTGCTAAAAAACCAAACCAAAAGTCATCTGTCCATGAACACAAGGTTCAGTGGTGGCTGGGATCAGAGTGCCAGAGCTCGCAGCTGCTGCCCCCTCCCACTGCTCAGGCATTTGGGGGGCAGCCTTATTTTTGGAAGGGAGAAGTCCTGTTCTTAGCTGGACCCAAGCACACAGCAATGAGGGCAACATCATCATCAATTTGTCTTGTTCTCCCTGCTTCAGTCTTCATTGACTTGTTCCCACACTTCTTGGGAGCCTCCAGCACCATTTTCATTTTCCCCCTCAGACTCACGTGCTGCTTCTGTACAGAGATAAACTCATGTAAGAGAGGCTTAGGCAAAAAGAAAACCAAACACCCCAGGCCTATATTTTAAGAATTATTGAAATAGATCCTGGTATCACTTATTTCTTAGGACAAGAAATCATTTGTGTATGTCAAAAGCTACAGAAAACCTTGAAGTGCTGAGTTTCCCCTTTCTATGATCATAGTTAATAAAAAGAAGGTACCATTTACCGTCTGTTTCTGATGACACCTACACCCAGGTGGTCTTTCCACCCATCCCAGAGTTTGTCCTGTGGTGCTGCTGGGCTTTGCTCATGACTGCTAACGTTGTTATTCTGCAGGATTATGGAAAGATGCAGCAACACAAAGTTTTTCAAATCCAGGTTTCAGAAAGAAATGAGAGATGTGCATCTCTCCAGTCTGTTGGGGGAAAGAATGAAAAATAAATTGTTCTGGTGACATGCAGTTGCTGGCTATTAATTCCTTGGAGGATATTGTATTGCTTCCAAAGCAAATGTAAGATTAGCGGTTGGAGCAATGGAGTAGTATGGGATACAGATCTACGGGTCCTTGTAACACAGATGTTATTTATTTAGCCAATGCCGAGCAAATCTACTTACAGATGTAGTTTCGTGTTTGTATGCTCACTGTGACGCCTAGCTGCCCAGCAGCCCCCCACTATAACCCGAGAAGGCAGGGACCCTGCCTTTGTGGGCCGAGCCCCCAGCTCCCAGGCAGGGATGGGTGCCCCGTATGCCCCTTCCTGGTTGAGCAGGTGCCCCCTGAGGGCATCAGCCCTTTTGGTGCAGCCACTTGTAAGCAAGTGGAGGTGAGCAGGGCAAAAAGCAACCCAGCTGCCAGAAGGTGAGTGGAAAGCAGGTCTCAGTGGCCTGAAACCCTCCTGGCGATTCACCCAGCTGCAGGGCTGCCCCTCTCCGGTGCACCGGTGCGGTGGTGGTGCTTGGAAGAAACGCTGCAGCTGTAAGAATGCCGCTGTTTTGTAAAAGCATTTTCAGGACCTTCCAGTGCCAGATATCCAGACGTGCTAATGCAAAATGCATTAACCCAAGCAGCAGGAGCTCCGGGGCTGCTGGCGCCATTGAGTTCCACCCATTTCATCTTTATTATAAATACTGCATTGTTGTCTCATTCTTTTCTCTCATCCTCTCTTTAGAAAAGAATTATAAGGCTCTAGTTGACTGGTCCCTTTGACTTAGTACAGTTGTTAAACCACAGGCAGTAAATACCTCTTTCAGTTGTTTAAGGCGGATGTATTTATTTCATTGGAACAACTGAATGAAATCTGTAAGAGCTAAAGAATCCCCCCTTTCACGGCAGCTCCACTTTTCTACCTCCAAGCTGAATGCAAAAGAAACTCCTCCTAAACCTGCCATATGAGCTCAGCCCACCTTCAGGCTCCATCCCACTCTCAGCTTAGTTTTTAGCGGTTCAGGAAGCATTCCAGCCTCAAAAGACTGACCCTGCTTGTAAATAGTGATCTTTCACCAGGCAGATCTCAGCTGACAAATGTTAATTGTTATGCAAACTATGCAGAAGATGAGCTCTTCTCCCAGTTCTGAAGGGCAGCCACCTCCCAGATGAAGCAAGGCAGCTGTTTCAATAGTGCGGGGCTGCCCTGCCCCGGCTGCCAGAGCAGGGGAAGAGCCGAGTGGTGGGAGCAGAGCTGGAGTTCTGCCATGCCACCATGGTTAACACCCCTGGCTTTTGTGGAGAAAACCTCCATGACACAGCTCGAGAACTTTAACTGACCCCACACCATCAGGAGAACGATGCCGCGTTTCAGTGGAAAACAGATATAAAAATTTGTTTCTTTAGATTCATGCAGCAGGATGCTCCCCCCCTCCAACTGGGGAAAATGAATTCTGGTCATCGGGGCAGGATAGGGGTGGGAGAGCGATGCTCTGGCAGTCCAGAGGGTTTGACAGGGACCCAGGAATGCTTAAAATGCGGTGTGAGCCTAGTTCTTACCTGGAGGCAGGCAGGTCGATGTCCGGGACAGGCAGTGCTGCTTGGCCGAGGCTCCTGCTGGAGTCCCCTGGGGAGCTGAGAACCATCTGCCCTTGTTTGGGAAGGGCCGCGTTCCTGCTCGAGGGATGCTGCTTGTAACTCCACTGTAGGCAACAGCTGAAGGGAAACTTGAACATGCAGTCAGCTCACTTCTCCTTCCAGTCCCACTTAGTCCCTGCTCCTTCCCTCCTCAGCTGCTGTTGGTGCAGGGCTGCTCTGCCCAGTGCAGGGTCTTTGGGATCACTCCGAAGCATGCGAGTCACCCCCGAAAGACAGAACGACTCAACGGCTGCTCATAAAACCCATCCTAATGGGGCTGGTGGGAATGAAGAGTGAGTCGTGCTCTTTGCCTGCACTTTGTCCAGCCCTGGGAGAGCACAGCCTCAGCGAGAAGGAGGTGGCTCAGTGGTTCAGAACAGCTCCAGGACACCAAGCTTCCACTTTCTGCTCTTTACGCCGAGTCCGTTGGACCAGGCTAGCTGCAGAGAAAATTTACATTTCAAGCCCTGTATGAGACATGCATAGAGCCCGCTAGTGTATTCTATCCGTGTCAGCTACATCATTGCTCTTCTGGGGTAAACCCCACCTTTCTGGCCATCAGATAACACAGAAAAAAATGTGTCTTTCCTGGAGATTACTTTGATAATTTAAAGGGGTTGCTGTGCTTCCTGACAATCACGTAGAGCACTGTCTACTTCTGTATGTGGCTGTACTGAATTTCTAATCACTGTATTTAACCAGGGCTTCATGCCACCCTGTAATCCTTGTAACTGGTTTTTGAGGGGTTTTTTTGTTTAGTTTTGGGGTGGTTGGGGTGGGTTTTTTCGCTTTTAAGATTGCTTTGTATTACTGCAGCAGTGAACTTCAGGACTGTTTTTTGTTTTGTTTAAATAAAATGCTTTATCTCACCTGTACCTGCACATTCTTCAGCTGTGTAGTACTTTGTGTGTTTGACCCAGTGCATTTTGAGATGAAAATACATAGAAAGGGAGAATGGAAGGAGGACTATGACTTGAAGATTCAGGCAATGAAGAAAAGTTTTCACTGATTCTAAGGCCTAGTATTGCTTACTTTCCTCATATTTAACAGCAACTTTTTAATTTATTTCAGTGGCAGCAGGGCTGCAGTCTACTTAGAAGGCAAAAAACGGCATTTGACCCAACAAATCTGTTCCAACCTCACATCTCCTTCCCTGTTTTTGCATCACTTCCTAGTATCTGGCTGAGCAAAACAGCCATGTGCTATCTCCGTCCTCCACTTTCCCCTTCAACAGCTCTGTCTGGCAACTTATTTTACACAATATGGTAAAACTCCTTCCCCAAAGGGCCGTAAAGGCATGGATTCAGTTGCCAGGGAAGGCTGCCCATGCCCCTCAGCAAGGGCATTTGGCTTGGCTCACAGTGTCCCTGGTTGTTCTCATCTGAGACTGAGCTGATAAGGGGATTTCCTTTCAAGTGGAAAAGCATAAACTATATTTATATGCAGATAATTTCCCATTTGTTGGATTTAGTGTAACAGGCTGAATTTCTGACCTGTCTCTCCAGAACCCTCTGACCACGTGAAACATACTCACAGTTGTCCGGGTTGGAGATGTTTTGTCAGAAGCTGGAGAGATGCCACGGTACAGCTGGCTGTGGAAGGTGAAAGGGCACGGCTGGGCTTCTTTACTCTGCTTTTTCTATAATGAGGTTACACAGGCCACAGCACCTGCTTAGCATTTGGTACCATGTTCATTACAGGTGCTTATGCCGTTGACCCGTCATTTTATCTGGGCAGATTGTGTACATTTTGATCAAAAAATTTGAAAAAAATGCAATAAAACCTTACAGTGTAACTTATGCCCTCTAAGCCATCTTCAGGACCTAGTGATTTCACAGGGTGCAGACAAGTAGGACCATGCTTAGCTAAGGAGCAGAAGAAACTGAACTACACGTGTAGTGGAGGAAGGGTTTACTGAAAAAGCTGGTAGAAAATTCTCAAGCTATTCATGCGCAGGAGGAGGGGAATGTTGAACCAGCATTACTTAGTGTTTTTGTGGGAAACCTACCCCATTCCTCTCTGCAGGGGTTTCCGGAAGACGAGGCACCAGTTCACAGCTAACTGATAATTATTAGTCTTCTCTATCATTTTACAGTTGCAAAGCACCTCAGGATCCCTCTCTGCAGGAATCTTTCATGTTTATTATATTATCTTGGGGTTTCAGCTTGTATTCACTTTAGTGTCTGCCATGGGAGTATGCTCTTGAGGTTTAAAGATTAAACGTCTACTTAAATGGATATTCCCCTAATGTTATACTTCTGGTTTTGTTTAAAAGTAATGTTACTCATTTTAGAAATCCTTTGTTTACTGGATCCTTTATCACAGGTCCACCTAACACAGGCTGTGGATGTTACCAGCAGCTACACCCGAGCCAATGAGCTTTCAAGCATCTGGATTAATTTCGGTTTCACCCTCCTGGGAACTCATGTGTGTGACAGATCAATGTACATGAAAGCTTTGCAGAGGAACTTCTAAAAGTCATCATTTCTTTATACTGAAAAAGTCAAGCAAATTATAAAAACAACTCTGAAAAACAGTGAACACCTGAATGCCTTTCCCTTTCCTAGAGTACTTACTGTCTCTTGAGTCTTTTGAAGTTTGACCAGTGTCTTTCAAGAAACAGGATGTAGCTCTGGCCCACCCATCTCCGCTCAGTCTTCTGGTTCTGGTTTTGTCATTTTTGGGGGCTGTATGTCCCTTCTGCTGTAGGATATGATCTCTTTATATATATGTCAGTTTTGGAGATTTTCTAGTCTTTTTCTCAAGCAGCATCTTTGGAAGAGATCCACGAAAAGCCAAGCACTCCAAGGACAGTGCTGATGGTCCTTGATGCCTTGTGCTGGAGTGAAGATTGTTATTCTGCTGTGAAACGGACAGTGTAATCAGCACTGAAAGTGAAAGTAAATAGAAGCAGAGTTTAGAATTCAAATGGCATTTGTGCAGACATAGGCAGGTCCCCCAGGCCACGTATGTATGTATGTATAAACACATACATGTACATATGTGTGCCTGCATTTATACACACACACAGACATGAACGCTGCATTCTGGCAAGAGAGGTAATAGTCAATGTGGGAAGTAATATCATAGAAAGAATCCAGTTACCATCACAGAAGAAACCTTTCTGCTAGTCCTGCCCACTAGAACTGCATCACCCTGACAATCTGCACAACACTAACAATTTAAAGGGTGCAAAATAGCAACATTTGTCTCAGCTTTTGGGTTTGGAGGAACCTTCCTGCTCTTGAGTCTCTCAGCTTGAGAAAGTGCTAAACTGCACAGTGGATTCCTGTACCTTGTGCAACCATGCAAATTACAGTCTGGTTTTCCCATGCCCAGCTTGAAATACAGCTTCCATCTTTCTCCTGCTTAGCTGTATTCCAGTGTGAGACAATACAATATTGAGAAATGCTTCATACTACAATAGTAGGATCACAAATCTTTTGTTTTATCATTAAGTGGAATGAATCCCTGAGGACTCGTGATAACTCCACAGAAGCCTATGTATGCAAAAAGAGAGGCTGGTTATGGTAAGCCGGGTTAGCAGTATGCGCATAGTCAACGTGCATGTTCACCCAATGAATAGACAAACATTCAGGGTGATGGGGATTTGGATGAAGGACCCTTCCCTCTTGCCTGTACCCAGAGACAAATGGATAATATCCATCAACAGTTATGGGATCTCAGGATGGAGGGATGTAAAAATATCAATGCTCCATCCATCTGAGGCTGCATATGGACCCTAACTGAGTCACAGCAGAAACAAGTCTTCCACCTTTAGCTTGACTGAAAGTCAAGTGTATTGTGCCAGGTAAATGTTTCTCATCCCTTTCTGCTACTGGTGAAAAGCTCCTTTACAGAGAGGAACAGGCATGTCCTAACGGTGAGAGCTGCCGGGCGTGAAAGCCATGAGGAACTGAGGACAAGCCTGAATCCAGAGGTCTGCGCAGGGAAAGCAGCAAATGGAAGCGGCATCCCACAGAGCTCTTTGAAATAGTCAGTGGAAAGCCCAGTAACGGGACCAAGGTCACCACATCCAGGCAACCAGACTGAGCATAGGAGCAGAACCTGGTCCAACCACAGCCTTTGAGCACTTCCTTTTTGAGGACAGCAGGTTTGACTCTTCTGCATTGACATCAGCAGTAAATATTTTTCTTTCCCCAATGTCTCCAGTTCAAGAAACCAGTCTACAAGATGCCAGTGCTCATCTTCCATGAGAGGTAGATCAGGCAGGTTGTCAGTTAAAAGCACTTGCTGAAGGTGAGCTGTGGATAAATTAATCTAATAGGAAAGCTCCATAGGTCAACAGCTTCCTGCCAGGGACAGGGGAATGTCACAGCACATTGCTTATTGGTATTGCACGCGATGGTAATACTGTCTGTTGTCACCTGGAGGCAATGTCTCTGGATACGTTGATGACACCTTTGCCTGCAGCCTGCATGGTGCTGTGGTTCATCATCTTTGAGCTGAAGGTTTGTTTCTGTGCTACTGAAAGACCTTGTGCTACTGAGATGCCCACGTGAGCACATCCTACCAGCACCCTGGATGGCTGTCTGTACGCTTGGGAAGCATCTCCTCCTCGTACACCAGAAGATCAATTGTCACACACCCAAGAGGAGACAAGGATAGGTCATTGTGTAGACAGTACTATATGGAACCAAGATTACAAGCGGAGCAGGTGCAGTCTGACATGGGGCATTACCAAGATACAAACTGCTGGATATTCTCACAGAGGTCAGCAGGATTTGGCAGTAGCCGTTGGCTAAGCCTCCAGGGATGAGTGGGTCCTACATGCTCTGCAGTCTGTCCAGGTCCAAAAGCACCAGCCATGGAGTTGGAGTTGCTCCAGGGACCACACAGACTAAAGAGCTGGACTCTGACCATTCGTAGTGAAGTCCTGCCCTCTGAAGCAGAGGTGGCCTAAGATGACTGGTTCATTAGCCAGATACTCAAATAAGGAGGAATAAAGATTTCCTGTCATATCTGATAAGCCGCAAAGGTAGAAAAATCTCTGGTCAGAAGTGACAGGGTGGAGGCACACTTACATGCAGAGAGACACTTGAAGGTAGACGAAGATAAGAAGACAAACCACATCAAACATAGCTGAATTTGGGGGAATATTCAGCCTGTGACCACTGAGTTCACAGGTCATAATTTGAAATTACAGCAAACACAAAAAACCATGATTGCACACATGATGTGGAAGAAGCTAATCTTCACACAGCATACCTCAGACCTTCAGGAGAAGGGATGGAAAAATCCCAATGCTTAGCAATATATTCTGCTGGCCACTTCCCTCAGATCATGTTTTCTTGCCTAATATGATGTTTAAAACATCATATTATTGGCTGATGTTCCTCAGCCAATCAGTTCACATCTGGTTTTTTGTAAAACTTCTTCGCATTTATCCTCCCAGAGACTTCAAATCGGAAGTAGATGTTTTCAGAGACGCAAAAAGAATTCTGGATTAGTTTGAGGTTTTTTTGAGATGAAGAAGAATTTGAGGGCAAAAGCAGTTTATATTTATTCACTAAGCCCTTTATTTTGTAATACAGATACCAGGCATGAATATGGAAAAATAACGTAGGTTTCTCTTGTGAAGAGAAAGGTAGCTTTTACCCATAAAACGTCTCAAAACAATTACAATCCAAGTAATGAATAAAAAATCCTCTAATGGGAGACAGTTGGTTTGTCACAATTCAGACAAATATTTGTTATGCAAAAGCAATTCTTATTTTAAAAAGGCAGTGCGGGACATTTGGGAATGTTCTCAAGAGCTGTATTCCCATCTCTGCAGAAATATAAAATGACCTGGTACAACGGTTTGCATTGCAGCAACAGGTCAAGTGCTCCGAAGGCACGATGGCTGGGTAGAGGAGCTGCTTCTGCCAGAAATTGTAGACATTTTACATCATGCACATTCTGGTTCTCAGTTTCCCGTTACCGTTTTCTTTCAGTTTAGGGATAATCCGAGATGTGTGTTTCTTGCCATTTAAAACGAAGAGAAAAACCACAACAGTATTTTCCATGTAAGCCAAAATCTTTCACATGTGCCAACTGTCAAAGCAGACAAAAGAGCTTTGATCATAGTCAGACACCATAACTAGCTACTTGTTTTAATTACAGAAAGTTTTAGCTATTATTACACGACAGGCTGGCACATTCAGCACATGACATAATTTTATGAAAGCTTTTCATTTCTCTCAGCACAGCTCCAGCCCTAGGCTATTCCACTCGCGGCAGAAGCATCAGTTTGACCGAAGCCAGGGATCTACCTCTGACCGAGACCTGCAACAACCCGATCCCGCAGCAGCCCCACTCCCAGCCTGGGTGGGAGACCGCCATCCTCACCGCCCCAGCCGGGGCAGAGCTGTGAGCTGCCCACAGATTATGTGTTTTCTTCTGTTCTTTTGATTTTTTCAGGATGAAACTATTCTGGATCCCCGGGTTTTGGGACATATTGCATATTGCTTTTACTTGATGCTTCCCTTCTAGTTACAGTACACTAGCTGTTTTGACTGACTGATGAGCTAAGCCTCAAAATACTGGGTTTTTCCTGCCTGGATCACTTTCAGACCACCAGAAAAAAACAGCCGTGACACAGGGCAGTCCAAACGTTTTCACAGGTATTCCTGGGCTACTCCATGTTTTCACCTTTCTTAGCAATACTTTCGTTTTGGCAAAGCTTTCTGTGAACAAACTCGCAAAAGCACTGATGAAGAGCAAATCAAAGGGCGTATGACAGTCGTCAAAAAGCCTCTGTCATTTCTGTTTGAACAAATGCTTATGAAGACTCATTTTCTCATAGCTGTGGAGCTCTAATCCTCATCTATTCAGCACATTAGAGAAAAATACCAAATTACATCCCCTATCACTGCATCTAATTTCAAATGAAATCAAATAAGCGTAATAAAGAGAATAAACACAAATAATTAGTGACAACGACACATAGGAATTGGGCTGAAAGAATCTTTCCCTTGGAAAACACTGGAAAGCAGTGTCAGAGTTGTTTAATTTAACAGTCGTTAAAACATCTTATTAACTCAAGTGCTAATTGAGTGCTTGGCAGGAATAACAGAGCAGCGCCAACCATACACATACATCAAAATTGCTGAAATTTGAAGAAATTCTGTGGCTTAATATTTTATTACTTTTATAACTCGCTTTTTTAACATGTTTGGCTGGCTTAGGTGGCCTTACCTACCTCCTTTGTGCCTGTTTTGAAGATGCCATGCTCTGATGGCACGCAGCCTCAGCTGTCCTTAAAAAAAAAAAGGTATGTCCATTTGCAGTCTTTTTGGCTGGCATCTTCCAGATCTGGCTGAAACACATGCCTTGCAGCATGGCCTGAGTTTGCAGGCTGAAATGTGCAAACTGATGAGCTCTGGGATGTCTCGGTGCTGTGACTGTTGATATGATGGGCACCAAGGGAGGCGAGGTGGGCACTGGGGGAACAACTGCTCCAGCTGTTCCCGTAAAGGACCCATGACCATGCTGACCACTACCTTCTCAGGACTGGTGTTTTGTTTCCAGAGTACCAGATAATTTTTCTTTCTTGTGTGTGAACATCTACAGTTTGCCAGGAGAAGTTAGACTAACATTACTCCTTCCTCTACAGTTGACCCCAGATGTGATGGTTTTGTTGTTGCCACATATTGCTTCCTTTCTTCCCTTGCAACCATAGCCTATGAAGGCATCCTACCACGGCTTCTAGACGGGGAGAGGACAGCCACATATTGCTATAGTTTGTTTTTGCAGAACAACAGAGGAGATCACCTCCACTCCCTTCCCCACCATCGCTCCCAGTGGGAGGAAAGCAACTAGTTTTCCCTGTCCAAGCAAAGCCAAGACATCGTATTGCCTGCATTTTGCTTGAGGCCTCAAGGGAAGTATATCCCACTGCTGAAAGTGCTGCAGAGATACTCTCCCCTTGATGACTACAAATGGAGGTGGGTGGTAGGGAGCTTACTCCTTTAGGGCAAGCCCAAACTTCAAGTTGCACAGTCTAAATTAGTTGGGCACAAGAAGGAGCTATTTTGAGCTCAGCACATCCTAAACACACTACAGATACTTTGAGACCAAGTGACAGCCAGCAAAATGGATGAAAACTTCTTGGTCATGAAGTTTGTCATGCATAAAACCACTTTAAGTCTGTTTTTGAGCCCTCAGCATAGACACACCCCAAGCGATTTGTCTTTATGTACACAGAAAGTAATGGATGAAGCCAGAATTTACAGCCAGGCTATAGCTGCCCTCACTGACCCAAGCTCCTGGCTTGCATGTGGCTTCAACACACGCTCCCGTATGCTGGGAGTCTTTGCCATTAATGCCGTATCTGCAGTGAGCCTGGCTTCCTCCCGCTCAGCAGCTGCAGCATTAGTAGTTTTACACAGAGCTGCCTCGAGCCCGTAGTTAGGAGCCCCTGAAAGAGTATTTAGCTATAGCTTAAAAGCTACGAAACTGGCCTTGGTGATTTGTTTGCAGCTTCAGTGAAGCATGGACCAACAAGCATGAGCGACCAGGGCAGGGTTGGAAGCTGTACCTGGGACAATATTTAGGCTGCCCAGCTTGCACAGGTACCCAGTAAAGGTTATAGAATCATAGAATCACTTGGGTTGGAAGAGACCTTCAAAATCATCGAGTCCAACCATAAACCTATGCTGCCAAAATCACCCCTAAACCATGTCCCTCAGCACCACGTCTACCTGTCTTTTAAATACCTCCAGGGATGGCGATTCCACCACCTCCCTGGGCAGCCTGTTCCAATGCTTGATAACCCTTTTGGTAAAGAAGTTTTTCCTAATATCCAACCTAAACCTCCCCTGGCACAACTTGAGGCCATTTCCTCTTGTCCTATTGCTTGTTACTTGGGAGAAGAGACTGACCCCCACCTCGCTATAACCTCCTTTCAGGTAGTTGTAGAGAGTGATAAGGTCTCCCCTCAACCTTCTCCAGGCTAAACAATCCCAACTCTCTCAGCTGCTCCTCATAAGACCTGTTCTCCAGACCCCTCACCAGCTTCGTTGCCCTTCTCTGGACACGCTCCAGCACCTCAATGTCCCTCCTATACTGTGGTGCCCAAAACTGCACACAGTGCTCAAGCTGCAGCCTCACCAGTGCTGAGCACAGGGGCATAATCACTTCCCTGCTCCTGCTGGCCAATAAATAACACACTCACCGCAGGTTGTAAAGTCCTTTGAGCGGTCGAATCCACTGGGAACCTTGTTCGGAGGGAGGGAGGTTGTGCTGCAGATATCATCGTCCCCAGCCACTGAGAAATGACCAGCCACCGAACAACCAGCACTTTATTAATAAACTTGCTTAAGGAAATTGGCTGGAGTCTTACTTTTCATTGTACTGCATGAATGGAGCTAAATATAATCCAGAGCTCGTTTTGCTGGATAACAATGCAAGAGAAACTTCCTGTTCTAGCCAAAATCCCTGAGTTTGGACGTAGGAGTTTCTCTAGGCTGGGTGAAATTCTTCAAATGTCAAGAAGCATTAAGGTCACTCTCTAAATTCCTCTCTCCTCCCAAATAAAGATATTATATTAATACTCTGTGTGAAGGGTAATGTAGTGTCTTTATTAGAACCCAGCTGAAAACACAAGATGTTTTAATCAATGAGCACTCAGAAACAAAGGTACTTCTTGGCTTAAGACCCAAATTCAATAATTATTTTTTCAGCTGAACTGGAATAAAGACATTATTTAAACATGTATCTGTCATCTCACACTGCCTGCAGCTTGCTGTTTGGATATCTATTTCTCAGGAGCGCTGTGGCAGCTCCTTATGTAAAGGGAAAAAAATACAACTGTTTCCTTGCATGACTTCATTTGGGATTATGTCTCCTTACGTCTTCTTCCATGGAGCACCATGTCAGCAGAGGATTTCAGGTGCTAATGAAGCCTGTGGTGAGTGTGCAAGTGCACACTGGTCTTTGCAAAGAGGCCTGTTTGTGTTACAGATTTGCAAAAACAAAGAGCCTCAGTGTTTGATTTTTCACTCGCTGCTAAATGAACCACGGGCTGGCTGGGCTGCGGGAGAGAGGGGATCACGGGAGAACCGGGAGCTCAACAGTGGCACGGCTGCCAGTGCTGGGACTTGGGAGATTCAGCGATGTAAAAACGCTTTATTCCTGCCAGGCTCCTCTCCTTCATTTTGCTATTGGTTACGCTACCAACACATCAACCTTTCTGATGAGTTCTCCAGGAACAGCTTCAATCCCCCAGTGCGAGCAACCTCCTCGCAAAGCTCTTTGCTCTGGGAGAAAAACAAGGAGTTAATCTGCTAGTCCTTTTCAGCTCTGCAAGTGCAGAATCTGGTCTTTTCCCTTTGTGACAGTGCCAAGCATGATGGACCTGAGCCCAGTATTGCCAATAAATACTGCCTGCTCTTCAGCTCAGGAGGCTGCCACGTGCGTAGCTGCAAGATGGTGATGGGTTGCATTCAAGCCACGCTGAGCTGCAGCGATTCCTGTTAGCAGCGGTGTTCAAGGAAGTCAGGCGAACCACAATTGCTGTGGGTGGCGTGGACACTTAATGCCTATGGGATGGTGGAAGTTTTAGGAGGCTGCTGAAACCACAGTAAGAAGCTTTGGCAGAGTGTGGTGAGGCCCCTGGGCAGAGTTGGCTTAGTCCTGTTGGGCTCCACACATCTGAGTCAAGGGGTGCAAGCAAGAAGGAGGCAGAAGCTGGTGGGGTATAAATGGAGGTATACGTTGAGGGTGAAGAGGAGAAAGGGCAGGAGGCTATGACCCCGGGGTAGGACTGAGAGGAGGTGGAAAACAAGAGACACGTTGGGTACCTGATGGGTATCTGTTGGTGATCTCTTCGGTCTCTGCTGTGCAGGAATATTCCTAGGAGGCCACGTGCTTGCTGTGCTCCTGTGCCACATCTGTAGAGCTTGCATAGGCAGATGCTCAGGTCTGCAATATTTTACCATAAATGCAACAAAGAATTTGCTAATCCTTTGCTTCTTAAGGGCTGCAGGTGTATAGAGACGACAGACACATCACCTTACCTTCCACCAGTGAGATCTGGGGCATTGTTGGTCTTTTCAAGGCTGGGCAATAGCCACATGGCGATGGAACACACCACTTAGGGGAGGAAACACCTTGGTGGCCTTCAACCCAAGGCAGCAGTACTCAGGTGCAAACTACTGCCTTTGCCAGATCTTGAGTGTAATTCCATGTGACCTGAACCTGCAAGAGAAACTCAGCATTACCAGTTGCCTCTGCAACTCCAGTGAGCTGGATAATTAGGAGAAGCTTTGAAAAACTACATGTGTGCTGTCTAAATCACCTGTCCACCAAGTGGTGGTTGGCCTCTCAGCCTGGAGCATCACCACGTGGCACTTTCCCTCACTGTCCCTTGCCTGTTGTTCTCTGCAGGGGACTCTTCACGCGATGTGACCCCAAGGAGCTCCTGGCATGGGGTGTGAGGTGTTTTTCAGGGGGAGGCCATGCTGTGGGCCTATCTCCACCTGCTGGATGGTGAACAAGTAGGATGGAGCTTGGGCTGTCTGCATGAATGGAGGCTGAGATGCTCTGGCATAGCCACGATCCCTGAGTGTGGGGAGAGGGCTTGAGAAAGACAGGGTGCGCTTCTGTCCATGAGTGGCTGAGACGACTTTTTGTACCTCAGACAGGCTCTGCAGAAACCGCCGAGCTGCGAGGAGTGGCTGGAGGACGCAGGAGCAGATTTCATGCTCTCGCCCTGTGCTTTGATGCTCTTGGCTAATGAGTTAATCAGCTGCTTGTTGTCGCGCCTGATGGGAAAATAACAACAAACACAACCAGAGGATGAACTGAAGAGAGCAAAACATTTTCTGGCATGTGCTTCTTTGACTGCAACATCAAAGATCACATTAAGATTTTTGTAGAAGATTATTTCTCTGCGTTTCTTTAGCTCTGAAATTGTCAGGAGTGTCAAACCCCATTTGCAGGAAGGCCTTTTGGGGAGGAGGACGCTGCTGAAAGGGCAGAGATATTTAATATTTCACAAAGGGCATGCACAGACTAATGCGCAGTTCTCAAAACATCCTCATTAAAATGCTTTAATTAGCATTGGTTCAAGTACTAGCAGACGTGGTGCTTCGTGTGCCGCAGATACATTGGGGGGGCTGGACACCACCCGCTCAGGTCCCCATGGGAGCATCCTTTCCCTCTCCCAGGGGAGAGACGTGTCTCGAACCCCCTCACAACCTCCTTTTAACACCAGATGAGTTTCCTCATCTCAAAGGGCCAAGAGACTTTTTTTTACCCGACCACATGCCGGCCCAGTAACCATTCATACAAAGCAAACAAAGTCAACAGTGTAAAGGGAGCAGCAGAGATGATCTTTCCCCCTTGAAAGGCTGTAGAGTTTCAGTTCCCCAGTGCTGTAATCTTAGTAACTGTCTACCCAGTATCCAGACCAGGCACCCTCCTGCTCCCGCTTCGGCACCAGGAGCGCTCCTCTGTCCTCAGCCACCTTGTCTGTCTTTTGGAGAAGGGACAAGAAAACTGCTTCAGGCCAAGCCAGACATCAGAAAAGCAGGGGAACAACCTCATTTCCGCAAGGTCATTTTTAAAATGGAAAAAAAAAAGATGCTTCTTTTCGCACTCGGGAGAGACAGAGTGCCTCACATTTTCTGAAGAACTGGGCTGATGCAGTAAAAAAACAATGTAAGGAAAGGTGGGTGGGAAAATATCCCCTCTGTTTATTATTTCTTTGGGCCGGGCAGGGTTTCGGGGCTCTCTGAGGGAGTGCCCTGCAAGGACTGCACATCCCTAGCGGCTGTGGGATACCTGGTGCTGCCTGCCCCGTCCCCCTCCAGGGGCACTTGATCCTACCCGGGAGCTCCAGCCGGCCCCAAATTTCTGCATCCGCACAGACCCCAGTAAAGGTCAAGAAATAAACGTGCCACCAAGACTGGCCAAATTTGCCAACAGCGGCAGCTGGTGAGGAAGCGCCCTTTGCTGCCATCCGCTTTATCCATGGGGAGATAAGAGAAAGGGTCTGCTCGCGAGGTGCTGCCCTTCCCAACCACCGCCGCCACCCCGCAGCAAAGCCATGGGGGAGCCAGGTGGCAGCTTGTTTTGCACGGTTTGTGCAGTGATTATTAACCCGGGCTGGAGTCACATTCCCAGCAGCTTCCTTCGGTCAGCGCTGACGTGGCAGCAAACTATGGCGAGTCAGGTCTGCCGGAGCGTGCACGCCAAGTGAGTGGCTGGAGGATGGCAGCTCGGAGTACCGATCCGCTGGAGGACGGCATCTTGGCATACAGATCAGCTGGAGGACGGCATCCCGGCATGCAGACGAGCTTGCACTTCAACCTGCAATAGATATGAATCTCCATTCCAGAGAAAATGCATTTTAATTATGCAAATTCTATGCGCATTTTTAAAGTATAAGGAAAGAAAAACAGGATCCCTGTCTTATCTTTTTGTGAAATCATTATTTGGTTGGAAATACATGGATAATTAACAACATTATCATGCAAATTTAAGTGAATTGAGCTGGGTGAATTGAAGTGACTTCACCTACCTAGCCATAAAAATTGCAACACGGGGCTGTCGCAATGAAGCTCTGAGCACTATTTTTAGTGCAGCACTGCAAGAGAGGGCCTGTGGGAGGGCATCTTCCAGAAGAATGCAGACGGTATCTTTTAGGAGGAATTAATCCTTAGGAAACCGGTACTAGCTCTCATGAGTGACCAAAGGATATTTTTTGACTGAGCTGGAGTTTATACACAGAGTGCCACATGCACTGAAAGAAAATAATGAGTCATTGAATTTAAGGAACAATTTACCGAAGCCAAATCTTCAAGTGCTCCTCCCCCTGTTTGCTGTCCTTAGGACACACCAGCCCTTTATCAGTAGTTAAAAAAAAAAAGGAAAAAATTTTTATTTATTTCCTCTGAATGGGAGCAGTCACGCTTTTTCAAGATTGCAGCTCTGCCAAGCTCTCATGTCATACTTTTAGACGCATGAAAAATACCCACCTACTGAGATCAACTAATTTTCACTTCCTGTGATTTTACAGCGTGGCATCTTCGACCAGCAGGTTTCAGACATCAGCCCTTGAAGGGGGTGTGCAGGAACATCTCCCCTTGTCAAAAAGGACCAGGTTAACTGCTCCCTGAAAAACAACCATCCAAAACAGACCCTGAATGCTCCTTTCCATATATATTTTGGGGTTTTTTTTGCCTGTCCATGCATTAAGTTGGATCTCTGTGAGAGAGTTACAGGTCATGCTTAGAAAACACCTCATTACTTGTTCATTTCCAGCTCGGCACGGGGTAACTCCTCCTGGTCATCCCTCCTGAACACTAACAGGGATTTCTGGCACACTGGCATTGCAGAGTGGCACCAATCTGTTAATGAATGTTGTCCTTAGAGATTCAGAAGTGGCTAAAACTGGCTACTTTTTGCTCCCCAAAATACCTATAAAGACATAAACTGAGTGGAGGCCTATCTAGGCTGAAATGTTTTATTAGTACATTTAAAGTGTCAAAATCATTGTCACATGAACTCATGTTTTACTGGTATATAAAGTACTTAGCAGCAGCATCACCTTTGAAAAAAGTCATGAATGCCATATAAATAGACAATTTTAGATAAAGTTTGAGGGTTTTTTTAGACCCATCACCCTTATTCTGCTCCCCTCATGCATATCTTAACTCAAAACCATTTGACCCCAGGTGCAGTATTCAAGAATCTTTAGATGATGGAGGAAACAATGTGCTGTTTCTTACAGCAGCAAAGGGATCCAGGAGTTCCCATCTCCCTGGAAGTCACTAGGACTGTGGTTGCTCAAGTGACTTCAAAAAACAAGACTTCAAAGCCTTTCAAAATTGTACAGCTGAGAAGAATAAATAAATAAAGGCTGTAACCAGCCTATTTTTTTTTTTTTAAATTAATGACTTTTTATGGAATGCATTTCCATTTATCAACCTTACCCATCGCTTCAAAGAGCGAACAGAGGTGGTCGGTTTGGCCGCTTGTCCCTTGCACCAACCCTTCCCTTCTAATTTCTCCTCCCGCTTGTTGAATCTTGCCTCCAATTGCACATCCATAGGGAAAGACTTACATTTTCCTACACGTCTGCAAAACACCCACCGCAATGCCTGAGCCCTCTAGACACTACTAAAATAATAATAATAATCATGAGCACGATTCCCAGTGCGCTCGATGTGCAGCGAGGTGGACAGGAGCCCTACCACGAGCAGCTTTGCTGTCTGCCATCTAATTGCAGTGAAGAAGAGGGTGGAGGAAGACCAGCTATAGTAGGGGAAGAGGGAAATGCTCTTGGAAGAAAACATGAGTGTTCTACCACGAGACAGAATTGCTCTCCTCGTCTGTGCTTAATGAAGATGCTGCAACTGGACACCTTTAAGGTATCGCCCCAGAGAAACCCCTTTTTTTGCCTGCTGGGAAGTTCATCTGGGTGGACTTGGAAGGTCCTTTTCTGCTGCCAAGGGATTTCTGCAGGCTGGTGTAGACCTCAAAACGCTCCAAAGCACCAGCAGGGATCATGGTGAAGCAAATGTGCAGGAACTGCCATGCTGTCGGGAAAGTCCAGGAGGTGGAAACTGCGCAGAGGGCAAGGACAGGCACAGGAAATCTGCCAGGTCCTGAAACCCTCCAATTTATCACCCTGGTGCAAAACATCTGCCCAGCACATGGTCAGTCAACTTGACACATCCTAGAAAACCCACATGGAAATCCAGCAGCCTGAGACACAGAGCGAAAGGGACCATCCTGGTCATAAATAGAGCTCTGTGTTTTTGCAGGGAACTGAGCTACATATTTCATTCAGAAGGGACAGCTGGGGGTAGGGTTCTTTGTTTTATGAGGAAAAACCTGCAGTTTTGGAATTTGTTGTCTACTCTGAAGCAGGTAATAAATTTGTCATGGATTGCAATTCCAAAATTGTGTAACTTCAGGTAGATCAAAGTATTTGTTTTCTATGAAATCTGATGCAGGCCTTTAAAGCTATACACTACCTTTTTCTATAAGACTGAAAGACGCTGAACCAAAACATTCCAAAATGAAAACTAAAATTTCTCTTTCCTTTTACCAGTTTTCTTACTTAAATGAATTTTTGTCCAATTCAAAGCATTTCTGTGAGAGAATTCGTTTCGCAACACATTAGCACTTCCAAGCAGAAAAACACCGCTCCCAAAGTTTCCCATCCCCGGTGCTGTTATCGCACTGCTGCTAGAAAAGCCCAAAGCATCCGAAGCCGGAGCAGCCAGTGACCTGCAGCCGCTTGCGCTGGCGGCAGCTTTTTGGGATTGTTCCCCGTACGCTGGCGCAGGCTCTGGCTGGGACATGCTGGAATTACCTGGGATACCCGGAGCAGACACCTAAGCATTCACCCAGAGCCCTGTCGGCGAGGTACACGCAGCTGGCTGGTTTCTGTCACCGCAGGCAGAGCCGGAGGACGCAGCACACACAGCTGCCTCTGCCCAGAACAATATCCTGCCAGGCTTTTTCTTGTCTTAACAAATTACCCCAAAGTACCCCCGTAAAATATTCAGTTTGCTGGAAGGAATTGGAGAAACGTGAAGGTGTAGGATGCTTTTTGCCGAGGTGACCAGAAAACCATTCCTGCAAAAAGTTATGGAGTGATCCGGGACGGCAGCAAAAGGCGGAAGGGAGATGGAGGTGCAACGAAGCAAATATTTTGCAGTGACACATCGTCCTGGAGTGTAAATTAGGAGCTGGAAGGGCTCAACAAGAGCACAGCACACATTGACGGTGGGGTCTGTGTGTGCATCGGGAAGCTGGAGGTGACAGCCCAGCCTGCAGGACCAGCTGCCAAAGCGATGCTAAAAGGTAGTCTAAAAATAAAGCGCTTATCAGGGCGAGAAGGGCCAAGTGTTTCATCACTCTGCCTCAATCGATGACTAGCAAAGCGCAGGCCAGGAGGATTTCTGTTTTGTTAGGAGCTCTTGAGTCACAGTTAGGAGCTATTCTGATTCACAGGTTGCTGGGCTTGGGCAAATATCATCTGTTGACTCACACCTTGTGGGAACGTCAGTGCGGCTGCTCGGCTGCACCGTCCCCCACCCGCTGGTGTCTCTGCTCCTTACAGTGCAGGACAGCAAAACACAGCATTTTACAGAGAAAGCACATAAAAACCACGGAGTCGTGGCCAGACCAATACCTGTAAGGAGCAGCAGGTTTGAGGTTTGGTGCTCCGTGCACCCTTGCCCATCTGCCCCGCAGGGAAAGGCAAGGAAAACCTCCCCTACAAGGGAGAAAAAAACCCCTTTAACCTCATCTGAGCGACTTGACTGACTCCGTCCCAGGCAGATACGTTATTTAAGGGACATTTCATTGAGCAGAGGGGTAAGGTTTGATTCTTAGAGTCTCACGCCCCTGGGAGACAGGCAGGGGTGCCCGGCAGGGGCAGAGTCGCAGCGGGGCAGCTCTGGTGGTAGCGCTGGTGGCAGTGCCCGCTGCTGGACCCACCGCCCCGGCGGCCCCTCTCCACAGGCAGGGCTGGCTGCGGGCAGGCTGCCAACCATGGGGCGCAGCTCCACACCCCGCTCTGCACCACGCTGGGACAACACACGTGCGCCATGTGGCATCGAGCGACAGCAGCTCCTGCAGCGTGGATCCTCAGGCTGCTCTTGCAGGAGCTAAGCCGAAGAAGAAGTGCCCAGCCCAGCTGCGCTGGGGCGTGCGCAGACTCCGGGGGCCGGTGCGGTGACACGTTCACCGCCGCCGCACGAGGCACGTTGCCGCCGTGCCGGGAGCCCTCGCCGTGGGAAAGCCTTTGATCTAACCAGATCTCCCAGGGCCGCCTGCCGGACTGCGCTTCCACTTCGGTACCTGATCTTGTAAACATCAGTGCTAGCGCAGCCACCGCCGCGCACGCAGAAGCCACATCCTGTCAAGCCCTTTTGCAATCTGCAGGGCCAGCTCCTTGGCCACAACGCAGAGGGATTGCGACACCCGGGGAGCAACATGTCTGCATGGAGCAATGCACCCGTCAGGGTGCGGCGTTGGCTCTTCGCACTCGCACGCACCCAGGGTTTTATTTTTCAAATGACCGAGGCAGGCTACGTGCATCGGTAGATGGTTTCTGCAAGTAATTCTTCTCTCTGCAGGAACATATATCTGACTTTATAATTCATGCATGCCTGGGAAGTTCAATCCAGTCCCACTGGAGTAGCAAGCTCAGTGGGAGTTTATTTATTTAAAAGAGCGCATGCAGTAGCACGGAAAAAACCCAAATCTATCAGAAACCATAAGTCTTAATCCTAAACCAGCTTTGCTTTTCTTAAAATATGGTCGGGGACACTGCTTTTAAAATGCGGCTTCCACAGAGCCTTGGCTTTAGCATTGCAATCCCTACAGAACGATATTATAGCATAATAATTAAAACATTTACAAAATGAAGATAATCTATGGCTGATCCAAGTTTCTATGGAAATTTGGAGGCTATGGTGTATGCAGCTGTTCCCATTTAATGCAAAGGTTGGCTGTAGCTCTACTTCTGAGCCCGTTTGTAACTTAGGGGATAATTTATCTGTTCTGTTTACACAGTTCTCAGTTTGCACAGCCCTAGAGCATAACTTTCCTATGATTCCCAAGCACAAGGGTGTCTTACCCTCCCTGCTCAGCCTAAGCAATTAGTGTTCTCAAACTTAATGAAACGCCTCAGCTGAAAGGTGTGGGTGCTCGCACCAGTGTTGCAGACGTTGTACTGCCTGAGATCTATCAGAGCATCAGACGCACCAGCAGGCAAATGGAAACACTTGCTCACGCTGGCCTGCGGTACCCACAGACACGGCTCCACAAAGCCTTGTCCCAATCACTCTGCTTTATATCTGCAAGGTGTTTACCTCCATTTTCTTCCCCTTTGAGCTCCCGCATCCCTCACCTGATGCTGCTGGCGGTGCTGGCCCCATAAGGCTCAGCCAGCAGTGGAAGAAGCTAGCAGCTGGCACATCTGGCACCAGAGGTTGTGCCAGATGCTTGGCTGTGAGTATGAGTCCATCCCTGTGCCCTGCTCCTGAGCCGAAGGTTCCTGCTGACAGGTTTTGGTGACCCCATGCAGACCGGAGGAAACTGAAAATGCAATTCCCCGAAAGGATGAGGTCAGCAGCTTAAGGGCCATTAAATATTTTTATCTTTATATGAGTTGATGTATTAACGCTTCTACAGACAGACACAGATCAGGGCAGCGTGCTGGGTGACAAAGCAAAGAAACACCCAAGGAAGGACCCTAAACGTTCTGACAAAGGACTTTTTGGGCTGATACCACTACCTAGTACTTCATAAATCGGGCTGATGCAAAGCTGGACAACCTCCAGCTGCTTGTGGGGGAGCAGAGAGCAGATATTTGGTACCTGGTCATCATCATGACATGATGATGTTTTACATTCACAAACTCATCTTCAGCGAGTCCGTAGCTGATGTAAGAGTTTTCATTTTTGCAATGTTAAATTGCTAATGAAGAAAGTATTAATAACCCCTAAGGAGAGAAAGTTCACCAGTAGAGCAGAGCTCCAGCAGCTATGCAATGGCCCCAGGGGTGCAAAACCTTCAAGTCTCATTGAAACAACAGCATGAAAATCTGCTTTTTACAAAGGGAGAGGAAAACTGTCAGTCAGGAGTGCAAAGAAGAAAATCTTTCAGCTGAAGTAGTGCTGGAGGTTCCCATCCTGAAAAAACATTTAGTAGCATTCACTGAATGATTCCCTTAGCATTAGTTTGAACTCAAAGACAAACATAAAAACTATGTGCTTCGCAGTGAGAATAAAAAACCAACCAAGAATCACCCAAAACACACAAAAATCCCCAAACCCAGTATTTTAATTGCTGCTTGTATTTAACCACTGCGAGAGAGCTGAGTTACTGTTGGGACAGAGTGATTGCTCAAAAGTATTATTGATTTTAGAAAGCAGCTGTATCCAGAGTCCCTCATTCATTTCTCAGTGAAAATTATTTGCAAATAAAGACATACATCCCAAGATATTAAAAAGACAGTCAAACCCTTCTATGATGGTGTTACAGCATTGGTGGATAAAGGAAGAACAACTGACATCATCTACCTGGACTTATGCAAAGCATTTGACACTGTCCTTGACAACATCCTTGTCTGTAAATTGGAGAGACGTGGATTTGGTGGATGGACCACTCGGTCAATAAGGAATTGGCTGGATGGCTGCAATTGCATGCCCCAGCCTTCAGCCAAGCTGCAGATGAAGGAGATGGGGAAAATTGCTCCTTGCGCTCAGGGCTTGGCAAGGTTGGCTGCACCACCGGAGCCTGCCTGTTCATGGAAATACTTGGAGGAAAAAGCATTTCCTGCCATCCCAAGAATACGAATTCAGCTCACATGTGATACCGCAAAGTGTCTTGCCAGTGGAGAAAAACCCAGCTGATAAATTTGTTTGTAGGGCTTGCGGTGGGAGCACGGATCTGTATTACTGCAAGGGAACGGTCGTGGCATTATTCATGGTAATTACAGGGTAGCTGTTTACTTTATCCTGATCTTCAATGTTTATAAAAGACATCCTGAGCAAAGGAAGGGTGTTGTGTTTTTTGGGTTTTTTTGCAGACATCTGAGTCCAGAAGTTTTGAATACACATATTTGGTAGTGCAAAAAGGTGTAAGCCAAGGTGAGAACAACCTGAACTCCTCTGCTTCCCCAAAGCACAGGGCTGCAGCTCGGCTTAGCCCCCGCAGACACAGACACCTGGAGATGCCCTGATGGAGAGCAATGCCCCGTTCACCCCCTGGCATCCACTGACTTGTGCCATTGGGAGTAAGGAAGGGGTTTTGACATGACACAAGTGATTTCCTAGAAGAAGACAAGATTTGCTGACCTGTCTGTGCTGAGGGGATGTTTGCAGGAGTGTGGGTCTCTGCGTGCATGCCAGAGTTTGCAGCAATAAATCACTAGTTTGGTGGGACGCATTCCTTATTCCCTGTGAGAGCCCTGTTGCCAAGTCACACAATTATGTCACCATGGAGCCTCTATGATTTTTTTGTAGTTTCTTGGGTTTTTTTGTTCCCCACCAGACCTTCTGGGCATTCAGGTATCCTTAAGACAAAATATTAAATTTCCAGTTGGATGCTAGCTGGATTTTGGTCATTGTCTTACCTGCAGCTTGGACAGGCCATGAAAACATATCTGCATACGGCTGTGCTGCTGGGTCATAACACCAGTCACGTCTGGAACTTCTCCTTCTCCTTGTTGGGACAGGAGGGAGGACCAGAATTTCTGCAAGGCTGACATCCCTCCTGCATCTCCTGGCTCTTCACAGGTCCAAGGGTAGGAGGGCAAAGCCTCGTCCGTATGGGATTGTTGTTAGAGAGGTTTGCACAGAGCTCCGGGCAGCGTGAGCGGGCTACAAAGGGATAAGAGACCTTGCTGTCCCTCCCGTGCACTTAGTGCTTGGTTGTGTCGAAATACTGCGCTGAATCAGAGATTTACCCCGTTGCCAGTTCCTGCAAGAAGAGAACCAGGTCCTGATCGTGGCTTGGCTGTTAACGTGCTGATCCTGCGCTTAGGCAAATCAAAGACAAAACATTACAGGTTTTAGTAGCACTTTATCCGCTTCTAGCAAGCCTACATCAGTTCCTGATCATCATCATAATAAACTGTAACAAAACAAGAATTAAACTTGGATTTAGCTTAGGTTAACCAACAAGTTTCCTTCAACACCTTAAGAAATCCATTAGAAAGCAATTTGCACAGTCTGCTTGCTTGCTTGCAGGACACCACTCTCTTGCCCTTATGGCCGATTTTCCTGTTTCTGTGATTACACAGTTTTAAACCCGGTGCCTAAAAAGCTCTGTGCCTGTTTAAGTCTCTCCCTATACATATGAAGGCTTCAGCTATTTATTTTTATTATTATTATTATTTAAATTCTGGTAGAGTATTTTCTTTGTAACTACTACTGCTATATGCATTAAACCAGCTCTGAAGTTAAACGGCAATTAGAGCAAATGTTAAGATCATCAGCCACTCAGGTCTATTAAAGCAGAAAACTATTTTTGAAGCAATCCAAGAAACACAGCCCACCCAGCCAACGACAACACACCTTCCTCGTAAAGGCGCAGGTTTTTGTGCAGTTAACAAGCAGCTGCATCTGACCGCTGAGCTCAGGAGAGCCCCAGCGCCAACTAATAACACAGCTGCAATGTAGACCCATGCTAGGAGCAAACTGCGCTTCTTCCCAAAAAAGAGGGGGTGTGCGTGGTGTCGGACGGTGCTGGGAGTGTGTGCCCCTGTCCAGAGGGAGGAAGGGAAATCTGCTTACAAAGAGCAAACTGGAGCCAGACCTGAAACAGTGGTGAGACGGGTGTGAGTTGAGGGCTGGGAGCACGTGGACTTCTCTTGCAGAACCAGCCGTCCTCGTCCCGCATAGCTTTGGCTGGAATTGCCACCGAAAGGGAAGATCCTTTTTCTGTTATATGTGGAAAACGGAGCATGTCCTTCACCACGCTGCAGCATTTACAGTGCAGAATGTATTCCCCGTTAGAAGTAAACACCAATTTCCAATTAATTTACTGCTAGAAATGAGTTTACAGAGAACTTTAAGATGTCTTTTTCTTTATTTTTTTTTTTCCTCCCACTTTGGTCCCTTGGAAATTTAATAGAAGAAAAACCTATCTTAAACTTCCGGAGTGTTTTAACTCACTTTAATTCTCAAATACATCCCACACTTCTAAGAATAAGTGCTGTTGCCTAATGTTCATCCCAATTGAAAAGGCATCTTTCAGCCCTGGCTGCAATGTGCAAGGGTTAAGGAGATGTCTACAGGAAGAGCCCTTCTCCGGCTCTGTGCCTGGACAGGAGCTACCTGGTGTGAGCTCTGTCAGCACAGCGGGAGCCTGTGACCATGGTGAAAGAGGAGGGGTTTGGTATGAAAACTGATCTTTATGAATTTTGCTGATATCATAAATCCATCTGTAGACACTCACAAGATGCCTGTTGGAAGGAGGAAGGAGCAGGACACATGCATGTGTCCAGGGCACGTCGGGAGGGACAGCGGCTGAGAGCTAACATGAACACAATGCTCCTGAGTGTATGTTTTTATATATATATATATATATATACACACACATATATATAATGTTTAACCATATCTCTGCATTTCCCAAGCTTTTAAGTGCCCACCTTTAAATAATTCAAACCACGTTCTTTCAACTCTACTTCTATTTTAACATTTTTTTAAAATCAAGTAATACAAACGTAATGCAGTGCAATATTTGACCCTACTAATTTCTTTACCTGGGTCCTGGGTTTGCCTCCTCCTGCCTCGGGCAGGCCCCTGCCATGCTGCCTGGCACTCACACACCAGCTCCTCAGGGTTTAGTCCTACAGCCTGCATCCTTCTTCCCCTCTCCTGCATAATCAACATTTTTAAAAAATGCTCATTCTGCAGTGATTTTGCCATTTTTCTCTGAAATGAAACTGTCACAAGGAAAGGAGAACTCATCAGTCGTACCAATAGGTGAGATAAAAAGGATGGAGATCGCACAACAGCAAAATAATAAAATACAAGGACATCAAAATAATCCTTAAAACAGAAGGGAGCAGTACTGGGTAGGGAAGAGATAAGTACCTTGTTCTATATACTCTTCAAGTACCTTTTCAATTTTGGGAGAGAAAGAAAAAGAGATCTGGATCTTAACACTGTCACGGGGATAGTAGAAGATCATTACACTTGTAGACTTTCCGTCTCCCCCAGTCCATTAACATCCCAGCCCCACATCTCATGCAAGATTTCCCTGGAGATGTCACCTTCTTTCATCACATCTGATATCTAATAAAGACGTAAGAGAATTTAATAACAGACTGCACAGGGGAGACTTCTGTTCAAACAGCCAAGGTTGCTGCTGGTGTGTTGTTTGTTACTAGAGATGCTGAAGAAGGATAAGAGCAGAAACCATAGGGTGTTTAGCTTTGGAGGTTGTGCTGGTGAATCCACTGATGTTACCACAGCCAGCCCAGACTTTGTATGAAATGGGGCAAAAAAAGCTTT
Source organism: Chionis minor (assembly GCA_013398295.1). Taxonomy (NCBI): domain Eukaryota; kingdom Metazoa; phylum Chordata; class Aves; order Charadriiformes; family Chionidae; genus Chionis; species Chionis minor. Next base: position 267,511 of record VZSF01003005.1, read on the forward strand.
TCCAGCTTTTCCCAGCTTCATCTGATCAAGTCCAGTTCGCTGTCACTTGGCTCTACACATTCGCACAACTTTTTGGAGGGGGAATACCTGCTCTGAAGGATCCTAAGACAACAGAGCAAGTAAAGGACACCAAAGTGGCCAAAGTGAACTTACACTCATTTCAATCACACTTGCTGAATTTAACAGAATATTCTTGGATTGCTTAAAAAAATCCCCTGCCCTGCTTGAGAAGCCAGCCCCAAAAGGTACCGGGTTGATCTCCTGCTGGAATAAGTACTTGCACAGAGAGCACAGTGCTTTCAAGACCTCTCTCTCCCAGCCCTGAAATAGTTTCCACAGCCAAAATTTTCAAGAATGACCATTGGTTTTGGGGGCTCAAATTGAAACTCTTGAGAAGCTGATTTTTTTTTTCCATCTGGAGGTGAACACACATTTTCACAGCAGTGGTCTTGTACAAAATTGTCTCAAGTCAGAAACTCAAAAATGAAGGTTGCAAAAATACCACATCACTTCTAAAAATTGTAGCAAGATAAAATAAACCACACTGACCTGATGGCTGGGCCTTGAGGTGCTTGTGTGGCTTGTTCATGCGGTGCCTGCCAGGTCATTCAATTCTAGTTCATCTTTTACAAATCCACGTTCATGTGTTCATTTTGCGGAGATGTACTGGAATGCTTTCTATAAATGTTTTTATTGCTGACAATGGACAATTGGCTTCACTGCAAATTGTTCATGATTCTTCGCAGGTGCGTGTTTAACAGAGAAGGGAATAAGCCAAGTATAGACAGATGCGTGGTTACAAATATATTATATGTATATTATGCGGTAAATAAAGACGAGAAATGGAAAACGTCTATTTGCTGAGAGCTGAGCCAGGTACCCAAGGGTGATGCCAACTGTGCCCTTTAGAGTTCAGCTCCCAATTTGGGCACTAGTTTGCCAAGGAGGACATATATTCAAGGTATTGCTGGTAGCCGGACCACAGTTATTGGCAAGTCAAGAACTCAGGGCCTTTTCACTCTCCTTTTCTCACTAAACCTGTGAATTCAGTTTTTACTCCACTAAAAACATCTCAACTTTTTCTTTTCAACTATTTAATGTAAATTGCCAGATTTCTTACATGCTTCGGGAGATTCCCTCCAAAATGGAGTAGGGTTGGGATTCATTTCCAAGCTGTTTTCTTCCAGCAACATCACCATATTTTTCTTGCTCCTGCCCAGGCTCGTTTCTTCCCTCCTTCTGGGCTCCCTGCACTCGGTGTCCTCGCTCTGCCTCTGGAGACCTGTCCTCACAGACCTGCTGTGTCACCCACTTCCACAGCTCCAGAGAGTCCCCATCGCTTTGCTGCCGGAGCACTGAGCCACGGGGAAGAAGTTGTTTGCAAAGTCCATAAATAATCTTAGGGAGAAGAAAGGAAATGCTGTGTTGGCTACTTGGCAAAGGCTGCGTGTTTGCTGCTGCTGTGGAAAATGCCTGGGAGGCACCATTAACTGGTTGCTCATCGCTATGGACTGGCTTGTGGCCACAACACTAAGGACCAGCACTCTCTGAAGGGCACTGGCCACCTTCATGCTGTGCAGCACTTGGTCTAGGTCTCCTCTGAGCTCCCTGCGGAGCCCCACGGACCCTTAAATTGTTAAATTCTCAAAACAACGATAGGACTGGGTGGCAGCCTGCCAGCATGATGTTTTTGCAGCAGGACATGGAGGCATTTTGGGTTCTGCAGCACGGCATGGAGGTCGGCGGGCACGAGGTCTCCTGGGATGGTTGGAGGACTGTCCAGGGTAGAGTCTGGCTTATGACAGGTTCTTCTGTCTGGGCAACCCTGGAAAAAAGCACCGTCAGTTGTGTCGAGGTTTTTCCTTGGGAGAAACCAGTTGGTTTGCTCCAGAGCAGAGACAGGAGGGAGCTCATATGCATGCTGCGGAGACAGCCGGTGAGCAGAGCCCTGTGGGGAGCAGAGCCAGCCAAATTGGCTGTGCAGACGAAAGGCGCTTTCGTACCCCCGTCGTGGTCTGACTGAGAGATGCTAAACAAACACAATTTTTCCTCACCTGTCACCCGCAGGATTGGCACGGCTGGTCCCCGCTTCCCACCACTGTCACAACCATCGGTCTGGAAGTGTCTCCGGCACGTGGCTTTTCAGCCGCTGTGAACTAGAGCTTTGCCAGCTGAGGATGATCTTTGTGCCTTGGACCCGCGATTTTTAAAAGTTAATGCGACCAAACAGCAATTCTTCTTTATGTCTTTCAGTTGCCTTAGCCTTTGATTTTGGGCCTGGATAGGGGTTTGGGCTCAAGTTTTAACCTTATGATGTTAAGATACATAAAAAATTCCCATAAAAACAAGTTAAATAGCACACAAGTGGCTGATGCCAATAGCTCCCACACGCCATTTACAGTCCATGTTTTCAATGATGCAGCTCTGTCCGAAAAGCACTGTGAGACAGCATTATTCTCTGTCATATATGGTCCATTTACAGCAATACATGAAAATGTTTACTTTAAAATATAAATGTAATTATAAAGGTATAATTACAGATAAGTCTGTGCCTCTTTGAGCCGCCTCAAATTATAGCTTCAAATTATAACAATGAAACAGGATCAAATTAATGACCTTGATTAATTTCATTACGGAGAGGAGCGAACGCCACTCGGCACGGGATAAGCTTCCTGACCTCATTTCATCCCTGCTCTTCCCCTGCGACAGAGGAGCGCCCGATAGCACATCAGGTGAGCTGCTCCTCCCAAAGACGTTGCTAAGCAATCAGCTGCAGGCTTATAAATGTTGAGTGCTTAATATACAGTACATGGGAGCAGAGATTAACTTTTTTTTTTTTCCTCTCTCTTTCCAGGTATTCAAGCAAGTAGGATGGCTCAACTGAACTGCGCTGAAATAGTCTGGAATCAGAAATTAACCCAGATTTAAAGCAGTCATCAGTATTTGTGTACAGACTGAACTGATTTATTGTGCGTGTTATGTGCTGAGTTGCAAAACCTTGCTATATTAGTGATTTAACAGGGGGAACAATTTGATTTGTCATTACTAATAGGGATGTAACTAAATTAGTCTCCCACATACTTTATGCTGATGAGGTCATGCTTAGATTTCTCTTTGTAGATTTACATCCTCGCTGGCTTTAATCACAGCTAAGAAACATATCGTATGAGTAACACTGTTATGAAATGCTGAAGTATTTTCAGAGGGGTTTGGAAACCCCAGAAAATCATAGAAGTCAAAATCAAAGATAAGCTTTAATATTCAGCCCTATGTTGTACATTTGATTAAATATTAATTCACAGCAATGTGTTGGGTACTTAGAGCCAAGCTCCCTTGACCCATTTGAATGCACAGTCACGTATATAAACCCAGCATTTGAAAAAGGACAGGTCAACCCCGTAGATCCCATTTAAATCTTGCCTACAGTTCTCGCTTAGTTAGTGGCCTAACCCTACCCTTGTAAGTTGTTGACTTGATCGCAGTTGTGGAGTTAGGAAAATATTGCTGTAAGACAGATATGCAGGCTTTGAAAAATGCAGAGTCTCTCTACAATATTTTATTTTCATTTTGGAGGGTTTTTTTTATAGCAAAGTGACAAGGGATGAAAGGGTGGCAACCAATTCAGGTTTATTCAACAAATTTGACTTTTACTACCAACAGCAAAACTTCTGTCCAGATGGGAACATTGAGAATTCGGCTGCTTTCAAGTTAAAAAGAGGAAAAAAGAAAAGGCCACTGGGTAGATCAGCTTCCTGAACTACTTAGTGGGATACGATGTGGGGAAAAGGAGCAGGTAGCTCCCTGTGCAAGCTGGGATACTGAAACATCCCAACTACAGCAACGTACCGTGGGTCTTCACTAGGGAACTTGGGAGAAGACAGTGCAGGTTAGAAGAATGCTGCCTCTGCTTCTGCCCTGCAGCCTCTCCGATGGTGCATCCTCGGCCAAAACCAATGCATCCACAACTGTCAGTGAATGATTTGCTACTGTCAGCCCCTGCTTTGACCACCAAATAAAGCCAGTGCTGGCACAGAGCCACCTTTTCCCCATCCCCAGCTATTGCTCAGCTCCAACATCTTGCACTGAAACGTCTTGAAGAATTTCACTTGTGAGAAACTGTTACCGTCATTTCATTTGGTATCAATGCTTTGATCTCCCCACTTAAATACCACATTAATTCAGAGCTCCCCTGGGTGGATGAGTTCACAGCATTAGTGAACCTCTTCTCCTGGAAGTCTTAAATATGATTTAGAAATAATTCCATGCATTTTGACAGAAACACAACCTCATCCTTAATTAAAAGTATAAATAAGAGGAATTTCTAGCCTTAGACCAACCAGAATTCAGACACCAGCTCTCTGCATTGCTTTTTCACTGCATTACAGAAAAATCTCAAATTCCGCATGATCAGCCTACCAAGTCTCCTTTCTGGTCAGAAAACAGAGCATTTTTCTGGATGACATAAAGCACCTGTGAGCAATGAGCTAGCCAGATCCTTGGAACATTTAGATTTTGATCCTCCTTTTGGGAATAGAAACTGAGCTGCAAAGTTTGGGAACACCCAAATTTTGTTACTGCTGTCAACTTGCAAATGGTTTATTACTATTTTAAACCCCTTTAAGAAGTCCGTCAAGGTGTTATTGATTGGATCCACAAAAGGATCAAGCTCACGTTTTGCAAAAGGCCTCCCAGCTCTTACCCACAGTTTTCTGACTTTTTACCAAGAATGTGCTTGTGGGTACCCGACCACCTAAATCTTGGTGGTGCAGAGCTGGCTGGAGCCTGAGCTTTCCATCCCTCTTCCCAATAGCTTTTAGGTATGCCTAACATAAAGAGGGTAGATGGTGACTTTACCACCCGGTGCCAGAAGAAGGCTTTTTGCTGGTGGTGATGGTCACTTCTATGTAGGACTCCAGTCTATACTTCTTGGTGTTGGTTTTGTTTGTTTGTTTTTAAATCTAATTACATTTTAATGTTATATTTCCAGGTTCCTATCTGTAACCAGTCAACTGAATGCTGCAATCACCAAGGCCTGTGTTTCATGCTTTTCCTTCTGCCCCCCATGATTCTTGCCATCCTGGTCCCTTGAGCGGGACCAAAGCTGCTGCAGAGGCTGCGGGGTCGGTCCTGCAATCCTCTGACCCTGTCCGTGGGCTGGCAGAGCCCAGAGCACACATCTGCTGGTTTGGGATGAGTCCTGCAGGTGCTGGACCATTGTATGAAAGCAGGGAACATCACCACCAGCACATATGGCATCGTCCTACCACCGTGCTGCTAAGGTGGACTGAATCCCAAGTTAATTCCACTGCTGATGCCTTCTTATCATCTGAAGGTGAAAACAAACCCCTCGTTTGAGTGGACAGGGCTGCCACCTGGAGGCACCCCAGTTTTCCTACATAGTCAGTGGAGAGAAGGAAGTGCCTGTGCAAGACCTCAGGCTCCACAGATGTCTGACTGGTCACGCAGGACATCACGCAGGCATGTTATGCAGTCGGGAGATGGCAATTTTGGCACCTCAGTTAAGCAGAGGCTCTATGCAAGAGGCCTCTCTGGGGTTAAGGATTTCATCAGGGAGCAGGGTGGTTATTTGCTCCCAAACTGAGCCTGAGTACTCTTGGGGGGTTTCTCTCCGAGGCCCAGGTTCAGGCAGGACTCTAACTCCCACCTCCCTGCTGACGTAACACTGTTAAATAAATAAGGAGCTAAAACACTTCCATCTTCCCCACTGACCACAGGCACTTCACAAAACCCCTCACCCCTAACTGGCTTTGCTCTGGTCAGTACCAGACTCTGGTTTCTGCTCGAGCGCGAGTCTTGCAGAAGTCGTGGTGTTACCCAACGGCCGGTTCCCACGAGGACCGGCAATGAGCACAGCAGGGTTGTGACATGGCCTTGCGGCACCGCGCTGCTGTGTCAGAGCCGGCGCGGGACAACGTCAAGCGGTTTGAGCAAGAGGAAGCAGCCTCAAAAAACACTAAACTGTTGCAGATTTCTTGGGAAGTCAGCAGCGAGGCAGAAATGAGAGATGCAACCAAGGACCCAGAAATACCCTCTCTCAGGATACAGCTATCTTCAGCCCACCAATCCTCTCCTGCCCGGGCTGGGGGATGATTAGTTTTGCTGTGCAGAAACCAGCACTTTTTTTCCCACACGATGTTCTGTGCAGCAAATTAGTAGAACACGGAGGTGGAGGGGAGTTGTGATGGGGCTTGCTGCTCCTGCCACCTCACCCGGTGTGGTGTTTTCTCCACCTCTGTGACCACTGTTGGCTCCTGGTCCTTTTGCGGTACCTGGAAGAGCAGTTCAGCAGCGGCAAGGAGAGGGGCGAGGAGAGGAGGGAGTCTCCCAGGAGCACGCAGGAGGTCTGCGACGGGAACAAGAAACTCTTCAAACATTCACATCCCACCAGAAAGTCACTGCCAGCCTCTGCTGTTCAGAGGGCATTGCTGGGCAACGCACCTGGTGCAGCTGCCTCCAGCAAAGGGCTGTTCCCGCAGAAACGTGGCTCTGGGGATTAGTATTTTTCCCCTAATAATGGACGTGGGGAAAATAAAAACATGCCTATGGGATTTCCACCATCTGTGGGAACATCACCATTTTGGCAGTGGGTGCACGCATCCGTTTCTGTCTCACCTGTGACATGGAGAGGATGGATTCCAATCCCTTCACACCTTTTGGGCTGTGCCTTACTCCACGGGTGATGCTTTGGGCATGGTCTGTAAGGAGGTGCTCCACAGGAGCAAAGTAGTGGCAAGCCATCACCTGGTGAACAAATGAGCACCCACTTTTCCGTTTGCCCAAAGAACAGATTTATTCCCCCAACCCCAAAATATTGGATGAATAAAAAGTTTTGCCAAAACCTCACAGTTAGCATGGCTCGACATGGACCTGTTCCCACAGGAGAGGCTGTTTTAACCCATCCCCTCTTAGCCTGGCAGTAGGAAGCCTCCCAGCAGGAGGCCTGGAGTAGAGGCCACCACGACCTTAGCAAAACCAGAGAACAATAATGAGCTTTTTCCAAACCTGCCTCATTTTCATTTTTGAATAAAAATTATCATAGAATCATAGAATGGTTAGAGTTGGAAGGGACCTTAAAGATCATCAAGTTCCAACCCCCCTGCCATGGGCAGGGACACCTCTCACTAGAGCAGGTTGCTCAAAGCCCCATCCAGCCTGGCCTGAAACACTTCCAGGGATGGGGCATCCACAACTTCCCTGGGTAACCTGTTCCAGTGCCTCACCACCCTCACAGTAAAGAACTTCTTCCTAATAGCTAATCTAAATCTCCCCTCTTCCAATTTAAAACCATTACCCCTTGTCCTATCACTAGACTTCCTGACAAAGAGTCCCTCTCCAGCTCTCCTGTAGGCTCCCTTCAGATACTGAAAGGCTGCTATCAGGTCTCCCCGGAGCCTTCTCTTCTCCAGGCTGAACAGCCCCAGCTCTCTCAGCCTGTCCTCATAGGAGAGGTGCTCCATCCCTCTAATCATCTTAGTGGCCCTTCGCTGG
>VZSF01003005.1:284684-374964 GCA_013398295.1 Chionis minor
CCTCCCGCCCGCCGCCTCCCCCCGCGGGGCTGAGGGACCCCCGCGCGGGCCGGGCAGAGGGGACAAGCGCCGGCCGCGTTTCGTCCTGGGGCGGTTTATAGAAACGGAAACCAGAATCGCTGCTTTTATCCCGCACTCGCCCCCGCCCCGCTCCCCGGGGAAGCGGCTCCCTCCCCCAAAGCGCTCGGCAGCTCCGCGCTGCGGGCCGTGCGCTCGGGTGCGTGCTCGGGGCATGGGAAATCTTGGGGAACTTCCCGCAGGAGCAGCGAGGCGGGGGCCTGCGGAGCCCGGGCTTACCGCGGGGGCATCACGGGGGGAGCCGAGGCTTCCGAGGTGCCAAACCCTGCAGCATCCCCCGGGACGAGGGCACCAAGAAGATGGCGTGACCCCCGATAACCGGCGAGGTGGGAAAGCTTTTGGGACTGTTGTTTGAGCCGGATATTGCGCTTTACGGGGGAGCCCAGTGGCGTTGGATATTGCGCCTTACGGGGGAGCCCAGTGGCGTTAGCGCTCCGGCGTGAACGTTGAGCAGGGAAGGGAAGGACTCGGTACTCACCCCCCAGCGCAGTCAGCGCCCACCAGCTCCCACGCCGCTCAAGCACTTGACCTAAAAGTGCAACTGACTGTGGTCCAAGCTGGTCCAGGGTCCACCAGTCCAAGCCCGGCGCTGGGACAGCAGGTAAAGCAGGCTGGTCTGCGAAAGCGCTGCCTCCCTCCTGCCCCGAGCTACCGGGCCATTAAAGGAGGAGAAAATGTGATTTAGCAAGGCGACGTGGAAAGAATAGCTTTGCTGCATTTTAAATATGAAGCGTCTGTTTTGTTGGAAGATGACTTCGGGGTGCCAGGCCAGGCCTTAAAAATACTCAGAGGCCCCAGTGGAGAAACTGCAAAAGAAAAAGAAATAAACCTGTTTGCTGCTGGGTGCAATGCAAGAGCAGCAGGTGATGCCCCAGCAGGACAGGGGCTAACAGCAGAGGGGGGAGGGATGGGAAACATTTTGGCACGTGGAAGAGTCGGAGGGGCTCAGGCAGATCCGTGAGGGCAGCGCAGAGACTCTGCGTGCTCAAAACGCCCAAGGTCAGCGAGGAGCCACGGTGGGAATCGCACGCCACGGCAATAAAACACTGACTTGGCAGCGCAACCACCCGCTCCCCTGGGCATGGGGCCACCCACACATGGTGCCCTGCTGGCAGCTCCGGTGCTGGGCCATCCCCAGGAGGAGCCCGTGCTGGCACAGGCACCTCTTGTGCTGCCAGTGGGTGCAGACAACCTTTAGCTTGGAGGGCTGATGAGACCAAGAGATAAAACGTATTTGGAATGAACAAATCAAGCCAACAAGGGAGCTGGGAAAGCCGAGCGGCCTGGGAAGCGGGGAGATGGCTGGGATGTGTTGTAAGCCTGGGATCCGTGGGCAAGTCTCTAAGATGCTTCCCTGAGCCAGCCATTCCCAAATGCAATTAACTGCTTCATTACCATCTATGCAAAACAAACCAATCAGTCTCTGCTGTGTTTAGCCAGAGAAGAGATTAACGCAAGACACAAACACTGTGCTCTGGACTGCAGCCATGACCCACACCCTGCAGCCCAGCATGGCTGCTCTGCTCCCCACTCTGGTCCCTGGAAGCAGATTTAGAAATCCACCACATGATCAGGCATTCAGCCAGCGAGCCAGCACTCGGCACCCTCATGTGCTGAGCCACCCCCCAGTGCCAGTAAATACCTGCTGAGATGGAGCTGTTCCTGTACGCCCAACCCACCAACCCAGATGGGAGCCACGGAGAGCAAAATTGTCTTGAGAGGTCCACCTTGACCACCAGTGCCTGTGCTTGAGGTGTCCAGCAGGTCTGTGAGGTTTAACAAGCTAAATGAAGGCCGGAGACTGCTTTTAGGATGAGAGCAGCCTGCCAAAGGGAAAGGGAATCTACGGCACACCCATCACTTTCAGAGGACCAGGAGAAGCTGTGATTTTCAAGCTAGATCCCAGAGCCACCATGGGCCTCAGTTTACGTGGCATAACACCCTTCTTTTACAGCAGCACAGATGTTTCCCACAAGCTCTCTCCTTCCCACGAGACATGTCTCTAGATAAGGGTCCAGGTGACAGAGAGCAGAAAGTCTCCTGGCATACAGGAGGAACAGAGAGGACCGACCAAGAGATCCAAGGTTAAGCTTCATAGGGCCACTAAAATATCCAAGCTTGGAGACTTCAGTATCTCCAAGACCTTCAGTCTACGGAGAAGATTAAGGTCTAAGTACAGTAAAGAAAACTGCACTTACCTCTGTGATGAGTTACAACCAATTTATGAAAGGGATTATTCGTGGTTGAGATAGCAGGATGGGACGATCTGATCTTGTGTTCCCAAGTCTTTTAATAAACTCTTCTGTAGGATGGAGATAACATACCTACAGTGGTGACATAAGCAGGACCCATGTGATGGTGCATTATAGCATGCTGGTACCATGGTTAGCAGGGAAAGATAAGGGGCACTGTGCACTTTGCAGGGTTGAGGAAGGAATTACTATACAATACCCTATTCGATCACTATGGTACAGTACTGCAACACCTCTGCTGTGGGAACACCCAAACGAACGGTCACAACAGTCCCTTTGGCTTGAACATCTCTGCAGGGAAGAGAAGTGCCCGTGGGCTGGGACAGGGTCTTGGCAGATGCCCTGGGGGGCCAGCAGCCTGCCCCCCACGCTCAGGAGGAGGAAAGGCACCGCTTACCCCTCCGGTCCTTCAGGGCTGACGTGCTCTGCTGGGCAAGAATCTAGATAAATCCCTTCGGTGTGTGGTATTTACACCCTCAGTTGTACCTCACCGTAACACTGTGTTCCATGCCCGGTTCCTCAGGCAAACCAACCATCCTTACCACTCTGCACTGGGGAAACCAAGGTACAAGGAAGATTTTGGCGTCTCATGCAGTGCCACTGGAAGTGGCTCTGCCTGAATCCCAAATCCCAGAGCAGGCACACGGCTTCCAGCTCCCCAGATCCCAGCTCGCCGCCTCCATCGCCCAGGGCCCAGCTAAAAGGGGTGGCTCAGCTGGGCAGCGGAATCACATCCAGCAGCTGTGAAGGAACACAAAGAGGAAGGACCATTTCTTCTTTAGCTGCAGGCTTGGTTTGGGAAAGCAGTGATTTTACACAGCCAGCCCGGCTCAGTTCCCGTGCGTGGCACGCTGGTGGTACCCACAGCCCAGCTTGGCCATTTGCAGGAGCGATGCTTTCAGCGTGGCACCAGCAATGACGAGTGCTGCAGGAAATCACAGCCAGCTCCCAAGGACAGGAGATCTGCTGGCAAACTGGGAAATGGTTCCTTTGGCTGGTTACGAATTGCATACAAGGAGATTTTTGCAGTTGGGTATTTTCCTTCCCCTCCTTCAGATACGGGGCTCCCAAATGGCAGCATATTTCCCCCTGCTTCCTTCTTCCTTGTGTTTGATCCATTACCTTTCTTTCCCTGCTGCTTATAATGGTCCGATGCTGGTGTGACTCCAGCCCCAGTGCAGGATTAACTCCAGGGGGAAACAGGGAGATGGGGAGCGCTGAGTGGCTTTGCCTGTGCTGCTGCATCCCTCCTGCACCTCACCCCACAAATGCCTCTTATTGGCAATTCCTGAATTGATCTATAAATGAGATGAGCGTGACCAGCACCTCCCCTGACCTCCAGCACAGGCCAGCCCCACCAAGTTTCCATTTCTGCCTTACTCCCAATACAGGCACCGCAGTGCGTGTAGGAAGCCCCTGATGTCATGTTAAAAATTCTAGGGATCATAAGCAGAGAGTTTACCACAAGTATTAGTTTGCTCTTTCAGCAGCTGATTATCCGCACAAGAATTAGCCTTCTCTGTCTCACATGGATTTGTTCAAGTTGGCTCAACTTTTGGCCACCAGTGCCCCTTAGACGCCTGCCAGCGAGGTGGAGGAGCCCTGCTTGTCAGATTTGTGTGCCCAGGGTAGACACTTACAGGGTAGTTGATTGTGTGTGCAATTAACCTTTCTCCAATGCACTGAATAGTTTGCAACCCCAAAGATTTCAATATAAGGTGCACTTTCCCATCCCTTAGCCTTTGCCATGGCACTTCCCTCACAGCAAAACAAGCCAGAAACATTGTTTTTAGCAGTATGGTAGCTCAACGCCTTCCCCCATTCAGCTACGCCTTCCTTTTTGCCAGGTGCTCAAACCATTTTATAAATATCACAAATAAAAGCAACCCCGCGGAGGCTCGCAGAGCCTTCGGCGCTGAACCCTAGCGGCACACAGAGCAGCGATGAAGATACCATTTGGCAAGAACCATTTTCCTCTGGCAGCCAATGCCATGACAACATCTGAACCTTGGGAGGGCATTGGAAAGCCTCCAGGAGCAGCACGCCAGGCAGAGAGGGTTTTATCACGCTGCGCTGGTATTCTTGATGGCTTCCGAGCTGTTTGTACTCAGAGGAAGCGCTTTCATAATTGCTTGATTTGGGGTTAATGATTTTTCTGTTTAAAACTAAACTAACGTTATTTAATGATTGGTATTTATTTGCATTATGCAATTAGATCACATTATGAGAATTATTTGTTGCATGAAGTTGAGATTTTTAAAAAGTGAACACTTCCTCCCCGCCCCCCCCCCCCCATTTATTACTGCTGTAAGCGAGCAGGGAAAAAATTAAAAATATAATCAACAAGCAAAAAGACAACAGCCTTTTGCTTTCCCCCCCTCCACCTGCCAAGGACTAGTCTTTCTGTTAGCATGGGGCAGCAATCAGTCTGGCCAGGGCTCAGCTCCTTCTGTTATCCATCACCCGGGCTGGCTCTCTGCTCGGGTGTTTTTAGTAAGCACTATCAAGAGTCTCTTCCTAAGAAGCCCTTAAGCCTCCCCACTTTACACACCAGCCTGATTTTTGATTTCTTTGCCGCAGCAGCTACTTGACTCTCGTTCCAGCGTGAGTTGCATAGGAGCAGCATCTAAATATAAGTTTGCATCCAAACCCTCAGATTTTTAGAACATAAGCTGTCTGTCTGTAATCAGGAAAACCAGCCATGTTACAAACACTCCCTGTGGGGAAAAAATACAGAAGTATTTTCCCCAAGACAGTTTAGAGTCTAACTCCAGTATTATTCCTTTAAGGAGAAAAGAAGGGAAAAGACAGCAATTAGAATGTGAGAAGCAAATGTGATGGAAAAAACCTCCTTTCAGGAGTACAGCTGAGCAAGGTTTTCCTACTTTGTTCTCCATGCAAGGCTGATGTCCTGACCTGAAACAATGCCCAAAAAGTGTGGGAATCGGAGGCTATACTCTGAACTGAACGTGTGGCAACTTTATATTCTGTTCTAACACACTTGGACCAAATTAGTTGGATTTTCTTACTTCAATAGAACTTCTTGACATGGGCACTGCAGCAGAGTTGTAAAATAATTGTTTTTAAAAAAGAGTAACTTCAGAGAGATTATTTACAATCACTAGCTAAAATTCCCAGCTACAGAGACCATCCACCATTTGTTCCCCCAGACATCATCCAGCCACATTACCCTTTCCCACTAGATACAAGAAGTCCTCCTAGACAAAAGCAGACAGTTCGGAGACCAACAGCCAGGACTTTTGAACTACTTGGGGTTCACTTTTTTCTGCACCATCTCCCAGTGTTTGAGAGTCAAGGGACCAGAGGCTAGTTCCCTTTTAAATATGTTTATGAGCTTGCAGAAGTGATTATTTTTCTGTTTATATCTTCAGTTATTAATTTCCAGCTTTCTGCAGATAAGCCAAAGAAAGTGAAATTAATTTAAAAACAAACAAACCAAAATCATCCCAAACCAGCAGGCTTTACTGCTGCATAATAAACAGAAAAGCTGCTAACGAAGTGACAATCGCAAATGATCTTGGCCAGAAAAAATAATTCTCTATCAAGCACGTCAAAGTTTGATCTCAGAGGGTCCCCAATCACAAAGGAAGATGGCATGGTACATGTCCTTCACCAGTAAAGCCAGGACAGACTCTCTGCTCTTAACGTTGCAGACACACAACTTCTCACGACTGAGGATTTTGGTCTGGGACAGCCCAAGGTGGAGCCACCGTCCCAGCCCCTGAAGGACGAGGGACGGCTTTCTCCAAACTGTCCAAAAAGGCCAAGACACTTCATTTTCAGACACATCTTTTCAGAAAAATGGACATTTTCAGCACCTTTTATGGGACATCATCAGGGAAAAGTTATCAGCACAAATGCTATTCAGGACTATTTCTTCTCAGCATCTTCCTCTGTACTCACAAGCCCATAGATACTGCAGCCTAACAACAGCTAAAACCCCAAAAGCTGACCACTGCTGAAATATTACCTAGAAAGCAGTAACCTCAAACATCCTCCCTGCTGCAGCTTTATTTCTTTTTTATTATTAACTTGGTGAATAAAAAGTCATAACTGTAACATTTTATTGCCCTGTGAAGAACTATGTAAAACTGCCAAAATACGTAAATAAGACTTTCTAGAGTAAGACGTGAGTTTAGTGCTTGCTTAAGTGAGCGTCTGGTATGGAGTTATTTTCAAAAAAAAAAAAATACCTGTAATATCTGAGGTCGTTACGGCTAAAGGCTGGCCCTGCCATTCCCAGGCGCAGCGGTCCCTCGCATCCCGGGCTGTGTCAGACATCTCATGCTCATGAGGAAGAGCAGATGGCAGCACCACGCAGGACACGAGCAACAGCCCCCTTTACAGTGGCCTCGTGCCCACGGGCGCACTCAGGCACCCACCGCTGCCGCTGGAGTGTCCGAAGGAGTGTCTGAAGGAGCAGGCAGGAGGCCTCGCTCTTGGCCGCACGGCTTCAGATGCAAAAGAATCTTCTCTTTTGCAGACCAGCTCAGTCAGAGCCCTAACAGGCTGGTAGTTGTGTGCAGAGAAGAACTGAACACAAGACAAATCAACTTCATACCTCTGAGTGAAACATGAGGGAAAATATCATACTTCACACTTCAGAGCCTTCATGTTTAGCGAAAACAAGAAATGAAATGAGCTCATGAAAGACTAATTGCCCAGTTTGTTTTATGCATGAGCCCCAGCATTCCTAGCACATGCAGTTACAGCTTGTTTTCAGAGAGACCAATTATTTCATTAAAACATCATCTTCACACTTCCAGATCTGCTGTAACAAGTCTCCTCTTCATCCTTCTGACCTAATATCTTACCATTCTGGGAATTAAGACCAAAGAAAAGAGAGCCAAATGAAACTGTCAGAGTCTCTGCAGTATCTATTATTTACTAATCGCCATTAAAACCTGGGACTTGGGATCCATCCTTTCTCCTTCACAAAGTAAAGGAATACTGCAGGACTTTGAACACCTTGGCGGAAGACCCATGGCAGCTCAGGCAGGCAGGAAGGACCTGTGTGGCAGGATGCTCTTGCAGGTTCAAGGACACCAAAGCAGGGTTTGAAATGAGCCTGTGCCCAAGAACTTGAAGGGCAAGATCACAAAGCAAGAGATGGAAGCTCCTTGAGTTGTCTACTATTGCCTCTAATATTTCACTTCCTGGAAGATATCCAAGGAGGCTACATAAGACATGTATTTTATCCACGGCAGAAACTGAAAGCTGGGTGATGGCGTGGGTTAAAGAGTGAAAGAGAAAATAGCTAAAGAACCCTCAAAAGTAGTCAAAAAGATGTCCACAGAAGAGAATTCTTCCAGCCAAGCAACATCAGTAAAGTGTAATTCAGTAAAATGCTATCATCAGAAAAGAGTTCACAGTAAGCATCTGACTCTGCAGCACAAATCTTCGTTACAAATAAAGATGTTTGAGCAATCCCTCTGACGAAGCAGAAAGCAGAAGCCTCTGTGCCCGCCTGTGCAGGAACAGAGTGCTGCAGTCTTGGCGCTCAGTGGAGAGATGCTATCGGGAGTTGCCACGGAAACGGGAGGATGCAGACCCAGCAGCTTTGACTTTGCATAAACTGACAGCGAGTTCAGCTGGGGACGAGACACTGCGAACGCTGGTGGTTTCCTCCAGCTTCCAGGCAGGATTGTGACGGAGCTATATTTGAAGCTTTCCTCCAGCCAAGTCTCCTACTTCCACCACTTCCACCGCCCACCCTTCGGGTCCCCCCACCGTGCA
Organism: Chionis minor; assembly: GCA_013398295.1. Taxonomy (NCBI): domain Eukaryota; kingdom Metazoa; phylum Chordata; class Aves; order Charadriiformes; family Chionidae; genus Chionis; species Chionis minor. The sequence continues at coordinate 292,772 of VZSF01003005.1, forward strand.
CAGGCATAACCACACATGCGTGCACCCCACTGTCCTCCTCCTAGGTCAGACAACACAAAGGTCATTTTCCTCTTCCATCGCTTCCACCCAGCTTCTTCCTCACTCAGCTGCTGTATGGCTGTATTTTTGAGTTTTCTGGACAAGAGTATTCTCTTGAAGCATAGATTTTTTTAATTTTTTTTAAATTGAAGTTCCTTTCATTGCAGAGGGATGCCTCATATTCCACCTTTAAAAACCTGGAGAGCAGGAAATGCTGTAGCATTTGTACAGGTCTAGAAAGGATCACTTTAGAATTTAATGTAATTTTTTTTTTTTTCTGAAAACAGCCTAGATTCAGAGGGAACCTGTCACGCAGGACAGTCCACCAGCAGATTAATTACTGCCCCCTTTGGCCATGATGCTCTTACCTTGTTATTGTGCATCGCTCCTGTTGCAGTATCCCCAACAGGAAAACTGCTGTGGAACACGTTGTAGTTTGGAGAAAAGAGATTCCCTTTTTCCCTCAAAACCCTGAAGCGATTTAAGTTTCATTAAAAAAGTCCCTCTAGGATAAATATCTACTGTTCATTTATTTATGCACACCTTAAGGCAGCATTATTTGCCAATAAATATTATGTATGTTAATTTAAATGCAATCTTAAGCTTGTGTGCAGGCTTCCCATAAAATTTTCCTGCTGTTGCACCACTGAAGCTGAGACCCAAATGTCACAGAGCTGTAACATGTTTTTTCTTCATGTGCAACAGCATCCCAAAGCAATGCATTATGTCATCTGGAAAATAAAATTAATTCTCATAAAAGCTAGAAGAGTTTTATCTCATACAAGGAGCAGAACAAATCAGTACTGGGCATTTATGTTTCCTAAGAGTAACTGTGCAGGTAGATACAAGGATTGCTATTTTCATTGCAGATTTCTATCCCCCCCACCCCGAAAAGATTAGGCATATTTGACACAGGCAGATCAAATAGGCAGATCATGTGTGAACTGACTACTGACACGTGGTATTCTGGGAAGGGAGATTTTCAGCCGGTGGAAAGAGATAGCACGAGGCAATGTTAAGTGACAGGCTAGTACTCCAGCTTTGATTCACCACCTCTTCTCCGTATGAGAGACTTCCATTTTCAAATTTAAACTAATTTCTTTCACGTTATTTGCAAAGTGAGAAAGACTTCAGGCCAGTTTGTTTGACAGGATGGCAGCTGTCACTCCATGTAAACAGACCCCGAAATGAAAGAGCAATTCAGCACATAGAAGTAGAAAGTCCTGACACTTTAATTATCTGAAGAGATTACAAGATGAAAGTCTTCCTTGAGGCAAATGTATATTAGTATTGATATAGTCATTGTGCTTTTCAGTAAGAGAAATAGGAGTCTGTATTTACATAAGAAACTATAGTGTCTGAGATCTTTAAATATCTTATTTATGGAAATGATTCTGAATTACAGCATTTACAAAATAAAAACAAGCTTGAATAAATATTCAGTCCGTTAAATAAGATTTTTTTTCCACAGAAGCAACTTGTGCATATTTATTTCACAATTGAAGTTTGTTGTATTTTTTATCCTATAAAAGAAGCATTAAATTTGTTGGTTTTTTTCTAAAAATAAAACTGCAATAATCATTGCAATGTGAAGCCTGAGATTTAAGCCTGAATAAGTATCATTGCTTGCACCACATTACCCACCTCCCACCAATCACCCAACCTCATGCCTTTCCAAACTCAGGTGAATGCCAACATTCCAACTCAAGGATTCCATGGGAAGGATTTCAGGGAAATAATAATTAATAATAAAAAATATAAATAAGGTGAGGATAACGCATCATAGTCGACATTGTCTACAAACAACATCATAAGGCTTGTGCATTACACATGAACTAAGTGAAGCTGTTTCATCTGATTCAAAACGACAGTAGTGCCAAACTGTTGTACCCTTTTATATGGCTCATTAACACTGAATATTAAACCACTTAAAGGGAATGTCCTTCCAAAAAATAAATAAATTAAAAAAAATCAACACTGGCCAGTTTTGCTTTATCATTTTGAATGATGACCTTTCTTGAGCATGATACTGCAAACAACTTCCTCATCCTTTTTTTTTTTTTTTTGTATTTATCACTTTGAAACACAGTGTGTAACACCGCGAGTCAGGAAAGGGGATACAGCAAAGAGCTGTTGGTCTTGTTTCCTCTGTAACCACAGCACACACTGTCTTGCTTTTCATGTGGCTAACTCAAAGCATGTCCAAATGCCTTTGAAACCTCAGTGCTCGGGGAGCTCTTACTGCAAATAGTTTGTGCAAGATCATAGCATGAATGCATGTGAGTTATTTCTTTCCTCTCCAAGTGAAGATAAAAATTAATCCCTGGTGTTTCAAATAAATACAAACATCTTCTGAGTTGTTAGCATGAGTGAAGTAACAGTATGCAATATTTTACACAGTTACTCTGCCAAATGTGGACAACAAGTACCCCTCTCTCATTGACCATTCTGTAGGACCTTTTGAGTATATCATTATGTATCTGCCTTTTAAAAACCATTTACAAAACTCAGTACGGGAGAAATAATTTGTCATATCTACTGAATTTTGCTGCTAAACTCTTTCAAAAATATGTATTTTAATATTAATTCATTTATTTGGTAACCATTTCCTCTAAGTTAGTTAAGTTTTAAATGCTGATATAGAAACCAAAGCTCTGTTATAATTTTATTAACAGGATTTAACATAAATGATGCAATTATAAATACTTCCAAAACTCCAAAATATGGAACTGGAAGTTGTAAAACTTAATTTTTAGAAGACAACTTGGAGTTATTGCTCTGCTCGGTAAATGAAAGGCAACAGAAACAGACTGCTTCAGGACCCTCAGTGCTTCCTATGTGATTCACAGAAAATTTTGCCTTTGCAAATAACAAATACGGGTTTGAAATAGTTTTGCTTTAATTAATCCTAGCACAGGCAGCAAAAATCTAGTAATGGGAAAGTTAAACCGCAGCAGGAGGGAGAGCGCTGACATCCACAGCCATGCTGGTATTCTAGTGAGCACAGAAGTGTCCGAGCTTTGGGATTGATTTGGTGGGATGGACTAGTTAACTGGCTACTCTGTTCCTGGCATGTAAGATAAGCAGCAATGCTTGTTCAATTCTCTGAGCCCTATTTCCTTCCACACAGTGCATTTGTTCTGCATATGGCATCGTAACATTAATGTTATAAATTTATGGAAGACTGTACTGTAGCCTTAGAGCTACAGACGCTTCATACTTCCCTTTAGCAGCTTAGTAAAATGCAATAAAAACTGTCTGTACAAAATTTATAATAATGGATGTCAAAGCCTACATGCCCTCATGGGGTCCCTCTTTCAAGTTAATTCTTGGCTTAGGTCAAATATATCAGTCCGTGTAAGACTCCGTAAGACACACCAGTAGTTTAATATGTCAGATACCAGCTTTGTCACTATAGAAAGGAGTGACATGGAACATGTAACAGTGAGTGCAAACACGGACAGGCTTCATCTGACCATAACGAGGTAATGGAGCAGAGTGAGAGGAACAGCGGGAACAGAAGATCTGAAAAACAAGAGGGAGATTTCACTTTAGTTCCTTTGAAGAACTGGATGGGACAAAGCTGATTTCAAGAGAGGGGAGAGAAGATTGTACGTGCTGGGCTTTTGTGTATCAGCAATACCACCCTCCTCAGCACAGCAAGTGAAAGCCTTCTGCAGGCAATTCACAGCCCGACGACCAATTAATCCGACTGTGCTTAGCCTCCAACACGGGTGCCCAGGCGCTGACATTAGCCAAGGCAGGCCTGTGTCTCTGCAGGTCACAAGGCAGGCAGCTCCACCAGAGCTGAAAAGAATCACCTCTCTCCATTGGTTTTAAAGAAAGACTAGGGGAATATTTGTGAGGATCTTTGAAGTTCCTACTCCTGCACATCCACTACAAAGTTAAAAACAGCTTCTCTACCCTCTTTCCTTTTTAACTTGAACACCAGCAAGCAAGCAAGCAAGCGAAATAGGATTGCAGATTTCTGGCTTCCTGAGGCACATGACTGCTTTATTCTCCCTCGCTCCCGCTTCCTCCCCCACAAACTTGCCAAGCAGCAGCTCTACACACCGCAGTCTTCCTGCAAAGGTTTAGAAAAAAAGCAAAAGGACACACCGTCCCTGCAGCTGAGGTGTACATCACCCCTCACAGTGCAGGCTGCTGCGGCTCATTTAAAGCTCAGAGCAGTAGTCCAGAGTGACTCTGGATTTGGGGTGTTTGTTCCAGGACCTCAACAGAGAGTTCTGCTTTCTAGAAGACAAATCCTTATTGCTGTGTAACCGCCAAAACCCTCCCCCCTGCTTTCTAAACTTAAGCTTAGCAGCTGACAGCCAAGACATTCAAAAACACTTGTGACTTGAAAACCCTGCCCAAGCACATGCTTTTTGTTGTGCAGCTGAGTTTGTGGTACACACACATTGGCTGTTCTCTTTGGCGGATAGTTTCTCACGTTTGACTAAGTCATTACCTTGCCACAGCTCCGGCAGTGGTGCTTCCTGCGAATGACTGTGAAGGGAGCCTTGCACGCAGTGCAGTAGCTGCAGACTTCATCTGGAACCCAGTCAGGAGGATCTGTCAGAAACACAGCAACAAAAGGGAAGATAAATCAAAAGGGAATAAAAACAAACATGCAATTACCAGATCCTCAAGGGAGTAGGCAGAATAAAATATAACAGCAGCTCCTTTCATCTGAGTTTCTCAAGGTGCTTTGCGAACAGGCGGCTGGGTGAGTTCAGGATGCCCAAGAGGGCTCAACTCCCCCCTGCTCTGCCAAGCGCCCACCTTTGGGCAGAGCACAGCAGGCACTGAAACAGCACTCGGCAGCGCAAAATGAAATATATCCTATTCAAGTGAAAGTGGCAGGGAAAAGGAGATAAGCAAAATTAAGTATGAAGACAAGAGACTATTAAAGCATAGCTGGAACACAGGTTTTTTTGGCAATGCAGCCAGCCATCAAAACAAGCTTAGAGCTGTTATCGTTCCCAGCCTCTTCAGATCTCCCTACAGAAAGGCTGACTGCTTTTCTGCAATGGGGCAAGCAACTCTACAGATAATAAACTCAGAGCCCGATTGCTGTCTGCTAAGCTATTAGGACTCTTACTGGAAGTCACCAGTAACTACAACAAAACCACAAAATCAAGTGTACGAGACTTAGCAAAGAATTCAACCATTATCCCTAACAGCATGTTTCAGTTGTTTATTTCTCCTGTGAGATCTCTAACTTCTCATAAAAGCCAAGCAGGGAAATTACTCACTTTTGGCAAGGCAGAAGGTATATTAGGCTCACTTCTCTGGAGCTGCTTCTGCTAGTGACAGGGTGACATGACCCTCAGAAAGTCTAAAGTTACAAGTGTAGAAATGATGTAGCTGATTGCTTAAGTTCTTAAAAATCTAATGAAGGGCAAAGCAAGTTCTGTCCAGAAAGACACACTAAACATGAACTGATGGATGTATTTACTCAAGTTCCCTGTATGCAGCTTTTCTCCAAATATTATTTACAGTATGCAACCCATGCAATTACTGATTTATAGATCTGACAAGCAAGATCCCTGCCTCAAGGAGCATATTATCAAAAACCCAAAATATACGGTTCAGTTAATGCGGAGGTCAAGGGCTACAGGCAGAAAGACAAATGAGAAATCCACTGTATTCTTCAAACATAACTGAATGGGTTTCATGTGTTTGTAATGTTGCAGCAATTGTCAAATTAAAAGTAAAAAGGATAGAGTGATTAATACAGAAAAATGTTCAAAAAGCAGATTAATAAAGTCAAAGAGAACTTAAAATCTTGACCCAGCTTTTATGGGCTCCTCTCAACTATTTTGGAACCAAAAAGCAACCAAAACAAAAGTCTGTGCAGAGATATTAACCGATGGGGTGAAAAAGAGGAGATTGCACATAGCAGCCTTTGCCTCATTCCTGGGACAGTTCACCAGAAAAAGGTTTGTGGGGACACAAAGCTCCATAATTCTACTTCAAAAGCAGGCTTTCCTATGGCACCAGAGAAATGCAGGACTGCCAGCTTAAGCCAAAGCATTAATAGCAATGAAACCAAGGGATTTTCCTTTCCAATTCTTTTCCTTCTCTGTAACCTCCCATGTTACTTGCCCAGTGAAACTTACTCCTAATGTGATGTCAATTTTGAAAACTTCCTGTCACTTTCACAGGAGAGAGGTCCCTTGGGTTATCACCTATATTCCAAACAAAACAACTGAGCCGATAACAATATTCCTGTTTAAAACTTGCAGTTAGACTACATAGCCTTTATTATGTTTTCAGGGATTTCAACATCTTGTTGATTCCCGCTAATTTTAAAGACACCAAAAATTAGGAAGTTATTCAAGCTCTGTGCCTCCAGGTCTCCCTCCCAAATGAACATAGAGCTGGTGGAAGCAGGTTTGGCAAGATGGCTACTTCGCTACCAATGCTTTGTCAACTGCACTATAATGTGTGCTACTATGTTCAGCTAGTTACTAACGTCAATATTCACAGAAAAGCCACAAAACACAGGCCCTTTTTGTACAAACTGCAGCATGCCAATACGAACTACAACTTCTGCAGCAGCTAGTACCATAATCACTCCTTCCCTTAGATCGTGATTAGTCCAGACACATGATAAGCTAACGCAACCCCACCACAAAGACTTGAGCTCATCAGCAGAAAGCAGCTTTCTTATCAGGTGTTTACCATTTGGGGTTTGTTTGTTTGTTTCTGTTGTTGCCCTTGAAGTGCAATGTTGAAAAAGTTATTTTTTAATTGACCTTGTATGGATTTAATTGCCTCCAGTGCTAAATAAAAAGAAAAATTGGAAAAAATCCCCACGAGAAACAACAAATTTATTTTGATAAATAACGACCTTATAAACTCCTAATAGTCATATAATCCATAGTTCATGGTTACAGAATTACTTGGCTGCCAGATGAATTCATCTGCAAGCTTTGTTTTTACAATTGCATAAAAAAATAAATCACATCTTAGCGGTATTCAATGCATAGAAAAAATACAATCCCCTCTACAGAACGTTCTCCCATATTAGAGGGACTCTCTTTACCTCCACATTGGCATCATATCAGCAGATGCACTCAAATTAATGCATCGGCAGAGTGAGCTAAAGGGCACATTTCTGTCCAGGCAGTGACTCAACAACAGTATGGCCCTTTGTGGGGCCAGCCCCATGCGTGGCCCATCGCTGCTGGGTTGTCGTGGCCTCCCAACTGCTCATGCTGAGCTCAGCTGCACTGCAGCACACCCCCAAATAGTAACCGTTGCGTCACGGCGGCTTTTAACATTCAAAAATGCTGTACAGACATTAATTGCTTTAATCCTCATCACCCAGCTACAGTCAGTAAGCCTGCGCAGGGAGAAATCAGGAGAGAAATGCCTTGCCCAAAAATCATGTGGCGGTGCAGTCCTGAAATAACATTCGAAATAAAAAAATTTTGGGCCATTAGCCCTATGCCTTCGCTTCCAGTTGTGACTGAAAAATTCCTTACGCAGAGGCTTCATTTTGAGAGTAGGCACTTGCTGAGAAGTTAACCACAATCCTGGATGGGAGCTGAGTGCTCACGCTGCCAGGAAGGATGAAGCCCTGAATGCCCCGGCCTCTCTGAGCCCGTGCAAGCCCCAGTGGCAACAGGAGCGCACCCCTACGTCCCCTTCATGAGCCTCGTCTCGCTCAACCTTGGGAGCAGCCTTTCTGACTTACATATATGAACGATTGAGTCATCAAGCTTTTTATAGAACAGGTTTTTGAAATATTCTCTTTAGAGCAGTCTTGTGAGGAGATGAAGCTTCAATATGAGGAGCAGAGAGAGTTATACAAATTAAACCCCCAGCATTAGCCTGAAGACGTGCTGGAAGCAGGGCAGCAGCACCGCACCCTGAGGCTTTTTATGTTGTAGTCCTTCTCTGGGCTCCGCTGCTCCATTAGCTCTGCATGCGGCAGCAAATGGAAACATCCAGCCTCTGAAGCACTATCTGCCTGTGCTTCGGGGATTTGTACAAGGACCAGAGGGAAAACCTCGTTTGTGGGCTAATTGGCCCACTGCTTTATCATGCAATGAGAGTTAAGAGAAGTCTGTTGGGAAACAGATGAAGACCACAGCACAAACATCAAAGAGGAGGAGGAAAGAAGGGAAGGGATTAACGAGACAGACTACAGAAATAAATTTTAGAAGAGAACATTAAAAGCACGTACAGAAAAAAGGCAGAGAAAGGAAGAGAAACAAGTATTTCAATGAGTAAGAAACAAGTTTAGAGAAAGGAAAAGGCACGAGATAAAATTAAATACTGTGAAGACTGAAAAAGTCTTAAAAAGGAGAAACAGTATTGCTCTCAAAAATTCCGTATTATGATCTCCCATAAATCATGAAATTTTAGTCTTTTTTTTTGTTTTATGCTGTAGCTTTTAGAATTCACCTTTACACGTCTCTGCAACTTCATTAGCTAAAGAAGTTTTCTGTTTATAAAAGTCAAAAATCTCACATAAATCCAAGAATGCTGGAGTCACATCAAGATAAAATCATAATCATGATAAAAATCATAGACGCAGTAAACACTGTGAAAAGCACATGCAAATTCATTTGCTGAAGTATGTGCAATGGATCTACTGCAATCCCATCTAATCTCACAAAAGCAAGGAGAACATCTCTGTGTTCCAGAACACAAGGAGAAGAGAACCTGGACCCAGATCCATCAACAGTGTTGATTCAAACAACATTAGACCGGAAAGTTCATTCAGTCGTGCTTAGACACAAAAGACTGGGTCAGGGGTGGGGTGGGCTGGAGGTAAATAATCCCAATAGTTGTTGGAGCTTGCAGAAGGCCTGATGTGGCAAATCTGTACTCTGGTAGAAAACAAATTGGAAAACATGCACACCACAACTCCCTGTTCAACAGCAGCTTGTGGTGGTGTTTGTATTATGGCCAGACAATTCAGAGAAAAGACCCTTTCTGCATCTTTTGTTTTTATCAAATATTTCTAACGCAGAACTCAAATTGAAAGTTCCTCCTGCATCAATGTGCATTAGATTTTTAGAGCACGTCATGCATTCCTCTGATTATACTTTTACGAAACTAACCTAAAGAGGGGTGTTCCTACAGCAGCCTGTAGAACTTACATCGGTGCAGCTGTCAAAGTGCATTACCCTCAAAACTGCAAAAAAGGTCAGATGGTCTTGTTGCAGCTCTTCTGATGAAAGCAGTAAATTGTAAACTCTTGCAGTTGTAAGTATGGAAAGTAGAGAACCAAGGTGATGTTACTTTACCCCTCACTTCAACTGCCACAGTAAGATGAACCTTTTTGTCCCTTATCTCACAGTTTTCCACATGTGATTCTGGAGCATCTCTGACTTATGTAAGATTTCTAGAAGGCGGTTGTAGCAAAGTAATCTTTACCCTTGCTCAGTAGATTTAGTGTTGATTACAGCCGGCTTGAAATTTTTCGATAAAAATAAGTTTTCTGCTTCAACAATATTATTTGATGAAAATTTCAAAGGTGAGGGAGAAAACAGAGGTGCAGACTTACTAGCTTCAAGGACAGCTCTTGTCAAACAGCTTTCTTCAAATGGACTTTTGGTGCAAATCTGGAAAGCTTTCACCAAAGCACAGAGTTTTACAGACTTGCACTCAAGCCTCTGCTCTGCCTGATTCAACATGACCTTGAATGGCAATGTCCTGTCTCTATTCAGTACAGATACCTGATCAGCACTCATTCTTTGGACAAAATAATTATTTTTGTAAAATAGAACATCTCTGATAGAGAACACTGACTTTCACTGGTATATGGCTCAAATCTTTAGATCAGATGGACCAGAGACTTGGATCTTCCATATAACCATTACTAAGTCTTTCTCTGTAAGAGCTACCGACCATTATAAACTAGAAGCAAGTTGATAATGTAGATCTACATACTACATACCGTAAGAAAAGCCAATACGTGTATTTTTAGAAAAAAAAAGTCAAACCTAATCAAAATCCTCGTTATGTCATTGCGGAGCTGAATAAGCCTGTGCTTTACAGTATTTGTTTTCTCCTGCTGCAATGAAGTCTCAACAAGTTCGATACAGTGCTGACAGAGAAGGATAGTCTTTGGAAAGGTAAAAGGCTCTAAGAAAAGTTCTTAAAATGTAAGTCAGATCAAATTATTGTAATAGAACCTAAAAACTGTACAGAATCCTGTAATTTTACATGCATGATTAAATATGTTCAGTTGATTATAAAACTGCCTCATTATGGGAAACTTGATGCTAAATTCTTCTCGCACAGTGTAAGCAGAGCTGCTGAATAAGGAAAAAGTAAAAACTAACGTGGACTGAATATGTTTGGCCACTGAACTGTGCAACAATTTAACTTCTATCATTTAGAAAGTGTTGCTGGTCATCATTATAAATAATAGAGTACCTATAGGTGTGTAGAGGACAAAAGAAAAATTGAAGCATTGAGCCAGGGTTGACACCTAATTCTGGACTCACAGTGATTAGATTCTTCACATACTGTAGCATGGGTGGGTTTTCTTGACCTTGTGACTTCTTACTGCAACAAGAACAAGAGCTCGAGCCTTGGGACCATAGATTACTGGATTGTGCTTGTGCTGCTAGTTGAAGAGCAATGAGGACCTGTGACTAGACAAAAGCGGGTGGGCTGGAATATTACAACATGGAAAGGGTTCAAGGAGAAATAGCATGTGCAGCAAACAGATGCTAACACCATTTGGCACAAACAGTTATTTGTACTGGCAGCCACAGCAAATCCATTATGGCTGGAGTTATAACTAGGTGGCAGAAAGCAAGGCAGTTCTGTATGGATGCTAGAGTAATAAGGAGGGAAAATGAATGTATGGTTGCAGAGAGAGCTGAGATGCTACAGCAAATGTTTTCATGGAGCACCAACAGCTTGGTAATGCTTTCTGGTTTTCCTTGAGAAAAATCTTCTGACTGTTAGATGTTTCATCCTTATTCCTAGACAAGAAGTGGAACTTACTTTCTTAGCTAGCCTGTAACTTCATGACAATTAAAAATATTCGCCTTCCCTCAATCTCAACAAATGAATCTTCCCGACTAATATATTACCCCAAAACACACGTATGGTCAAAACTCGCATTTGCCAAAGTTCACTATTAAAATCGTCAAGCTCACAAGGATAAACATAATGCTCCCAAACATGGTGAGCAGGGACTTATGCTTGGTCACATTTACAGACTGATAAAGAAATGAATACGTACAAATCCTTAATGAGACAAAAAAAAGAAGTTACTCTGCATGTATGTGTGTATGTATGTATGGGAAACTGTTGGCTAATACAAAGCAAGCTTTGTGTTGGGGCTGGGAAAAGGATCCCAGACCCATAAATGGCAGAAAGACATTGAAATTCTACTTCCCCGATGTTTGGTTTTTAAAGGCTATAATACATACTGAGAACGACTCAGCTTTGTGCCAGCAGGGATACATTTATACTAGGTTAACTAGGAGTGATTGTCTTACAGTTTCAAATGTGAAGGTTTCCTTTAATTCATGTACGACCCATGGTGCCAATTCTCAGTCCCATACAAACTTCTTGGTCAGCTTATTATCCAACAGTGGATTGTCCCAAGCTGAAGCTCAGGAACTTCCCAATAACCTTCTCCCCGTGCTGGCTGGTGGCTCACCAGGGCACAGGGAGAAAGGCAGTACCACCAAAGGTCCTGAGACTCAGGCCTCCTCTGCTGTTACTGCCATTCAGAGCAAACTCCACTAGTAGCGAAGAGCCCAACCTGTTTTTTTCTGAGCAGCTGCCACTACAATTTGCATTGAGTGTATAAACAGAACTTTGTCCCCGCTGGCCATCTTCTCCATCATACAACTAGGGCATGAAATTTTACTGTTTAAAACTCATTTATGGAATATTGTATAAATAAATCTTATATTCTAGGAAAAGATAAACCTATTTGGTTCACAATCTCTCCCTATAAAAATATAGTGCTTTATATATTCTATGAGGTATAAATACATATGCTTCCTTGAAAAAACTCCTAGAGCATTAGGACAGTATATACACCATAGGCTCACCTGTACTTTCAAAAACGCTTTTGTTTTGCAATGCCAATTAATTTGTAGTCTATTCTATTTCAACCTTCAGAAGGTCACAGGATTTAACTCTTACACCCTTGCCAATGTCAGTTGGCTCATAATAAACATTCATATTTGTTTTATGACCCAGACCAGCTGGTGGGTTTTATATACAGTAAGAATGAGAAGTCGGACGAAAACAAGTGATTCATCTTCATAATCTATGTAGAGGCTGGAACCTTCAGTAGAATCTTAAAACTATTCATTTATTTGTTCTTGCTTTCTTTTTTTTTAAATTACCATTCATTGGACGCGATCTTAAACATTCATTACTTTTGGTAAGAGGAATTTATTTGATAACTGGAAAAAGCTTTCCTGGCAGGTAGCTTGCTGGACTTTCTCAGTTTGATACATGCTTATGTTCTGCCACAATGGCAGAAGGGAGGAGCTACTGATGTGCTCATTTGCTTTAAATTGTTTTCACTTTCAGTTGAAATAATTAGGAGTGACTTGAAGTGTAGAATTACGTACAAAAAAGGATACCATTAATGTTGGCGCACTGCTGTCAACAGATTGGTGCAACACTCTCAGACTTTGAGCTGAATCCGTTTACAATGATAACTGCAGTGTTCTCCTGTTGGTGGCCTGTGGCCCAGATTTGGCCTGGAGAACAAACCCATCAGGCTTGCTGCAAGATACAGGGAACAATATTCATGCAGCAAAGGTCACATTAACCACCAGACATCTTCATCTCCCCCCAAACATCACGCAGCACAAAGTCAGAGACTGCTGCTTCCACAGTGGCCAGCAAAAATGAGGTAGGTGGGGAAGTGTTACAAGGTGAAAAAGGCACATGGCTGCTGAGGTTAAAATACTGCTGTAAAGTTTATGCCTCATGCCGGATGCCTTAGGGACAGCAGAACTACGTATCCCATTAGCTATCAATCACATCATACCTCAGTAGAAAAAAGTCTGTATAGCGTTGCCAGCAATGACAACTTGTGACCTGAAGGGACAGAGGCCTAGAATGTATTGGTTGAGAGGGGACAGAATGGGTGTTTCTACAGTTCCCACAAGTTGCCCCACTTCAGATGCCCCTTTTTGTAGACTTTTGGTGGTTTGCTCTGGTTTGGAAGGTGGAGCTAATCTCCCTGCTCCCCAGCAGCTGTTATCTCTCTGTCATACAGAAAATTCCTGCCCTTCAGCAAATCTGAAAGCTAAGTAACAGCAGACTATACTAGTTAGCTTACACAGTCAGAGGAGCTGTACTGATTTGTACAAGTAAGTGTTTATAGCATAACCACTTACACACAACCCAGAGAAAGTCTGCAAGGAGACTGATTGCCTAAGCCTTCCCGGCGAGCAAGCATGGGTATCAGAAGTGGAGTACCTGCAGGAGTGCTGGCTAACTGGTTCTGTTTAGAGGATGTGTTAGCAGGAGAAAACATTGTGCCAAGGCAGAGAAGCTCATTCCGGCATCCAAGTCTACTTATTCAAAGGGGACTTGGGTTATCCCCCACAAGGCTCTGCTTTCCATCACACAGGCATACGTGAAACACCTACAATTTCAGAACAAAGGTGCAGGCAGGAGGCTGGTTTTGCTGTAGTTATCTGCATGTGCTATTAATACTACGGGTTGGGTTTTACCATTCGCTTCGGGCAGGGATGTAACCGATTATCAGTGCGTGAGTGCTGCAGGGCACTTGAAACAGCAAAAATCCCCCCTTCCTGCACTCCTGCACAGTCATAACATCACCTAAGTGCCCAGATGGTTGTACTCTATTTCAATAAATAATACCTCAAGCCATAGGCTGCACTTCTCCAACCATAAAACCTTCCCCCTGCCAATAGAAGATGCCATGAAAAGCTGAAGAACCTTAAAAGCTGAATAGCACGCCAGGGACGTGAAGTGACTTTGCTGTGACAAAATATACATCCACTGTGAGAAAGTTATTCAGCACCCTGCAGTTCAGAATAACTTGCTTTCAAGTTCTGTAAGTCAAATTCACTGACAGCATCAGGCATCGATTCAAAACAAAAGAATATGAACTGAAATGGTAGAGAATGAATAATCTCTTGCATTCTTTTCCAATACAGCCTATGCATGGCAGGGATTTTGCTTAAAGATTTGTTCTTGACTGCACCTTCTGCGACATTCTGAATTATGGCCTAATAGAAAAATCAATTAAAACGACTACTGAATAGTTCTTTATCTGCCACCAAATCATCTTCTTCCAGAAGAGATAATATTTCTACAGTGCATTATACATGAATTAGCCCTGCTGTTCTAAATAAATAGATTAAAGTTGAGATCCTTTAGCCTGCAGCTTCAGAAGAAGGGTGAGCAAGCAAACCATGGGTTTTATATAAGCACAAAATAGCTTATAAATATGTAGCATTACTCTAAAACCTAATCTTAAAGAGGTTTTTTCTTTCCCCTGTGATTTCTGATCTTTATTACAAATGACATGAACCAACCCTTCTTTTCTGTTGATCACCCCCCTCTGCATACAAGCGGAAACATACACTGCTTATCACTCATTCTCAGTCATCCTGCATTCAAATCCTCTCACTGGAGAACAGTTGTAGACGTGGACAAATAGACAACAATAGATCAAAGTTTTAAAGCCCAGGGAAATTACTGCATGCTTGAATTTCTGTGAAGCTTAGACACAGTTTCACAGTTGATGATTGTCTTGTATTTCTCACTTGACCACAGAGAGGCCACCACTACAGTAACTGGGCTCCTGGTGTGCTGAAACCACCGCTCAGCCCTGAAGATCAAAGTCGATTGCTTTCTTGTTTGTTCCATCTCATACTCTTATTCTTTGACTGCAAGTGCTCTGATATCTTTTAATCCATTTTTTATACAATGTTTACCATACTAGGGCTATAGTCCATAACTGAGTCTTAAGCATTCCCACAGCAGCTCCGGTTAAAGAAGAAACAAAAACTTTTGAGCTCTTGGAGTGCTTGATTCCTGACCAAAACTTTTGAGACATACATATGCACTTTTCTTCACTCTTACCACATATTCAGCGAGATTAGAGTAACCGCAGACTTAAAATTAACTTTTTCTTTTAAGTAATACAGTGAAAAATATGAAAAGAACAACCAAAATATTTTGATCAAAGACAAAAGTGAAGAAAATAAGAAAAGTACTTCTACCATGGGAAAAAGTAGCACTGCCACATATGGCAAACTATATAACAGATCTCTCTAGATTTGGCTGAGAAGACCTTATTTAGGGCTTTGCGTCTTACACAGCCCTCTGAAACTTGTCACATGTAATGTCACAGGCTGTATTAAAGCCTTTAATATAAAGAACATTCCTCTACTGATACAAACTAATTCATACTGGGTATGACAACTTATAGGAGTTGCATGAATCTGTTAAGAAAGAAATTTGAAAGAAATATGTTCATCTAACTTTGTCTGTGAATCCTACTATGACAACATTTTGTAGTCACTTTCCAGAGCCAAACTTTAAAAGAGTTTTCATTTTAATGACCTTTTTTGAACACATCAGCATTATCTCATTTTAATTCTCAGAAAAAAGAAAGTACCTTCAAAGTCCCCATCTCTGGCTTTTGCTGCAAGTTCTGAGGATGATATACTTTCTTGACACAAAGCACAGTCTTCCAATGCTGCACTCCTTAAACCTGGATTAACTGTAAAACAAACCAAAAAGTACTGAAATTCATGTATTTCCAATTTGCACTTAAAATATTCATATTAGGACTTCTGGATTAGGTTACAGTAGCATCTATATGTGCCACCTTCTTGCTTTTTCTTTACTCTGACACAACCAGTGATTTAAGTGTCTCCTCTATTCTTTGGAATGACAACAAATGAAAGATTCCGTTATTACAGGACATACAGTCCTCTTACTTCTAGCAGTTTAGCTGCATCCTCTGTTTTATTTCCCAGTCCTTAACTTGGATCCTTTACAAAGAACTACATTATAAGAACAACCAGAGATTCCCTAGGTGAATGACACACATCAAATCACATATATCAAAGAGAAACTTCAACCCAGAAGTCCTTGACTTATTCACTCATTTTGTTTACGCTTACTGTTGTCAACACCTTTTTTTTTTTAATGTAATAGTTCATCCATTAGAAATTATTCCAACCAAGTACTGTTGACTAATATATTTCCTAGTGATAATTCTTCACAGCTCCAGTTTCTTAACTACTCTTATTTCAATGTTCAGGAGCTCTTTGATCATCTCTTTAGCAATTCTGTCCAACCCCATTTTTTCTTGTCAATGAAAAAACCAATCTCTTCTCACATCATGACATCCTGCCACCATAAAAATGTTGTGGAAGTTTCAACCACAAGTAACAGAGGATTGTAATGCATGTTGTACATTATCCCACTGCAGAGTTGAGTTGGATTAGGAGTTTTTCTACTAAATTTAACCAATTTTTAACTTAGTGTTTCATATAAAATCCTCAGTGCTTTTAAATGAAACTGGGAGAAAGGGAAAGTTAAGGTTTTCCATCATGTGGAAAGGGAGGGGGAAAAAAAAAAGAGCTCTGATAACCTTCAGATGCTGATAGTTCTAATCATAACAAAGGACAAAGGTAATTGCAGTCTTGCTGGGATGACATGGTTATTTTTAGATAAGTTAGCAGACTTGCCTCTTTGAAAAATAAATAATCAAAATGGTGTCAGAAGAAAATTCTTACATTGGCTCACGATCTACTTCTGGTTCCATTATCTCAATTATCTAGAATTCAAAAGTGGGTATTTTTTTATTGTGAAGCCAAATTCAGGATTCTGCAATTTCTACAAGACAGGCCAGATTTCAGCATCTTACTGAGCACTGTCCTCTTGCAGTCTCCTCTTTTTACGTAGCTATTTAAACTTCAGAATCAAAGACACGCACCTTAGTAAATTAAAATGTGTCCAGTGTGAAACGATACTGGGGGGACTGGAGGGAGACTATGAAGTCCAAACCCTGCATACATTATGTTATGACCACATGGGCTACAATCACTGTTCTGTTATACATAGGAATACGGAAACGAGCAGATGCACTCTGAAGGCTTTAACTCTTCCAACATTTGCCTCGACATACTCCTGTGTACCTATACTTCCAGCGACTTCAACACGCTTACAGTCTGTTTCCATGTCTTTTTTTTAAACGTATGTCAAATCACTGTACAGTGAGGCCTGTCAAAAAGTTAAGAAATGTTAACGAAATTGTTAGCAAATAGTTTTTGGATCCTCATGGGGCTACCAGCAAAAATTCACTATAGAAAAGAAGTGTTTAAACCTCTTTACCTTTCTTTTGCTTTTCCTTGTCTTCTGTTTCAGGTTTGGTTGCCATAACTTCAAACAGTGTCTTTAAGATACTTCTCAGATCACTAGCATAGTTTGTCTGCAGCTGGTCAGCAACACCTAGGAGTTTGAGAAAATGGGTAAACCATTACTAGACTATTACACCACCTTTAAAAGAAGTATTTAAATTTGTCTGTTGGTACCAGTAATGGCCTCATATTTAGTTTTTAAGGGATCACTTGCTAGTGTTAGGAGTAAAAATTGAACACTTGAACTAATTTTCCGTAATGGCCAAATTACATTGTGGCCTTTATGCTACCTGCTGTGTGATACATATGTTCCTTGTCCTTTGGCAGAAAACACTTGAGAGATCCCTTTTGCATCGAAAATACAACTGCTGCCTCAAATTTCTTCCCTTGAAGACACAGGGCATCGCCAAGAAAAAGGAAGCACTTTTAAGTCCAACCTGTTGCATGCCCAAACACAGTGTTCCTGCACCTTCTACCATAACTTTATGTGCACCAAAAGAAAAAAAGATAAATAGTTTTTACATTCAGAACAAAAGCATACTCTCCTACCTGAGATGCAGACAAAAAGGCGGTGAATAAGATCATTACTGCCATGAAATCTTGATCTGATCTTTTCTCGGGTGGCAATTTTAGCAGCCTGCAATGCCAGCTGGATTTCTTCCTGATCGATATCATCAGATGAACAAGAACTTGTCATTAAACTACTGTTGGGGGGGAAAAAAGGGTAAAGAAAAGTAATGTAAATCTCCACTCAGTTGTTCAGGATGTTCAGCAAACACTAAAGGATTTATGACTCAGGCAAGACTCTATAGCAAACTGGAACTAATTGCTGTAAATTCTTGTTGAAGTTAATCAACATGCAATCAATCACCATCATGTTTGATTTTCACTCTGTGGCATAGCTGCAAAAAACTTAAGCAGAAAATCATTTGTCTGTATTTTATTGTATTTTCCTTAGCTATTACAAAGTGCTCTGCCATTTTTCACATTAACTTCTTCTAAAAGCTCAGTCCTGAGACCATAACTCTGACAAAAATCTGAAAGGGGAATATCAACCTAAAAATGAGAAGGTCAGTTCTGAAGTCCACATAGAATTTTATTAATGTGGACGTTAATTTGAAAAAGAGAATTTATGAATTATGTTGGACTTGATGATCTTAAAGGTCCCATTCAACCAAGACAATTGTATTATTCTATAAAATAGTGAGAATAGAATCTAAATATAACCTTACAAAGAAAAAAAAAAGGAAAGAATGGCGATAAAACATAATTTACACAGTAGAGATATAATAATTTACACTATTAGATTAGTCCCCTAATCTAATACCTAACTGTTGAAACTGCTGAAATGTCAACCTATTGTAACAGAATGGCTCATCAACTCCAAACAGATTAAAATGTGTCACCAAATCTCTACTAGAGATTTAAATTTTCTTTTAAAAACCAGATGCAAAGCTGTCAGCCATTTCTACTGCTCTTACCCCCCCTACCCATTTATCAAGAGGAAGTTCGAAACAACTCAAGACCGCAGGGAATCTTTGGTGGGAATACCGATTCTTCAAATATCAAGAATTACCTGATTTGTAAATAAAGAAGTATTTTTTTCAAAAAATAGGTACTTAGGGGAGAAAGTAGCACTTTGTCAGTGCAAAACCCCTTAACTAGGAGTACAGCACAGGATGTAATTACATAGAAGTCCTAAGGATTCACTGTGTTGACTGAAGGAGACATGCCTTCTTACTCTACTACATTCAGAGACAAAGGAACACTAAACCATTTTCTCCCCCACATACTGGAAAGAAATTGAATAAAAAAAGCTAGATTATTTTACTTCTAATCATACTTCAGCTGTCCAAGGCTCCAGCACTCTCTACTATGCAGACTACTATGTTAAAAAAAGTTACTGACTGCATAAATAGCATGCATAATGAAGGAAGCAGTTTGTAACACATTCCAAGTTCAATTGGCTTTTATTAGGCACCAAAACATTCACCATCTTGTAGATCCCACCCCTGTTGCAGCATGCATGAACAGTTATTGCAGGATAGGAAACATAGGTAATATTTATGATTAGTTGTAACAAAATTTTATGGGATATAGTGTTGAAATTCTACCTGGAGGCTATACAGATAAACCTTTAAAATGTAAAAATGAATTTATCAGGCCATACAACATTAAAAGCTCTAGTAAAAACAGAACTGAAAATAAATAAATACTGGAGATTAGTTATTAATAGAAATAACAATGGAAAATGTGTAGCATGGGTACTTTACCTGGCTTACCATTCTTTCAAAGACAGAGTAAAGAGCAGGCTTGCAAGAGAGTCCTTTTGTTCATGTTATCTATTACTATGAACAAAAGCAAATTCTTGTAAAAAGACGTTAGCTATATGTTTAGAGTTCCCTCAACACCACAACTGACTAGGTTTATTAGAGATACTGACAACCGAGTGAGAATTCCGTCTCTCCATTTTACCTTTGCTTTTCCATAGGGGATATAGTACATATTGTAATAGTAATCCTGTCAGCGTGGAAAGGTCTGTGTTCAAGACAATGAAAAGGCCATGTAAGAATGTGGCTTACAAAGAAGTAAACTGAAAGGCAGTAAGAGCCAGGAGGCGATCCCTGATTCTTAATGGTATGCCATAAATGATTGCCTGTTTGCACAAATGCTAATATATACAGATAAAGGAGTTTGTCCGCCTCGTAACACAGCCAACTAGGGTCCACATTTTTTTTTCCCTGTATTTAAAGGAATTGACCTTACAGTGATATACATATTTGCACTATAAATTGCTCTCCAAGGCAAGCATGGACCTCCTGCCAGAGACAAAAGCACTCTGTGCACGTCATTACATTATCCCACTACAATGGTCTCTCTGAAACTCCCAAAAAGCAAAAACCTTAGTGCAAGGGAAAGCAAAGGTGCCGATTCAAGAATGGCTCTTCCCTCTAAATCACGTTGAAGAAATATCTTAAAGTAAGGTGTTAAGTGGGCAGAGAGCTGTGAAGAGTGCTTTTCCAGAACATAAACTACTTAGTCCTTTCCCATTTGCGGAAAGGAAGAAAGGCTCATTCCACAATTCTAATCAAGCTCTCACCAATTCTAGTAATAATAATGTTTGCCTTTCCTAGTCTCCTCCAACCAGGAGGAATGCAGTTTTACCTAATTCCTAATTCCTCCAAGGAATGTGGTTTGACCTACTTCTGTTTCAGGCTATTCCGGGTTAGATTTTGTGGTGTGTCATTAAGACTGGTCATATCCCACCACGAGACTGGCTGAGTGGGACAGCTAAAAATCCATAGCACAGAGCACAGAGGAATTGCTTCAGTGCTGTGGTATGGAAGGTCAGCCATTTATAACATGTTCTATGCACAGTCACACATAAAGTACAATATCCATATACAAGAGGTTCAGAAGAGAGGATATTTTGTATTCAGGATTGCTTGTGCCATGGCAAAGAGAAAAGTGAATATTTGAGAATAATTTAAAACTGGACCTAATCACTACAGAGTCAGAAACAATTAGTCTACCTTTACCAACAGGACCAAGTCAGATTTAGACAAAAGTGACTCTCAAAGAATGACTAATGACCATCTGTTCTATACTTTAAAATAAATCTTACTGTTAAAAAAATGTAGCCAGAAAATTAAGATAGTAGAAGCAGTCAGAAATTCTCTAAGAACAGAAGCAGAGCAATTGTTTTAGATAAACAGCAAAAGAGACAGCTTCTCTTCTAACAGGGTATGCCAAACAGCAGTGACTGCATCTATACAAATATTAAGGATTCTCCTGATTTTTTTTAATTGGTATTATAGAAAATTAACCTGAATTTTGATCTACAGAGTCCAGTTTACCCTTTTTTCCCAAATTATGCTTTCAAACAAGTTATTTTTTTTTTAGTTCTATAAGGACTACCATTCCTACTTGGCTTATCTAACAAGCATACTTTGGCTCAAAATTCTCAGCTGATAGCAGATGTGTAGGAAGCATTTCATTAATGTCAGACTACACTCAGATCTGGAATGTTTCACTGACGGTATCTGCAGAATCAAGTACCACTGCAGAATATAAAGAGCCATACTAACTAGCTAGAGACAAGCCCTCATTTTCTCAACTTCTTGGTTGAAGGGAACCCTGCATCACCCAAGGAATTAGGTTAAAAAAAGATAAGAGCAAAATAAGCATGGAATTCCTTTTGTGCAATGTTTATCATATAAACAATACTTCGCATGTATTTATTTTTCATACTGTAAAAAACACTGCAAAGTTAACATGCCTGAGGGTGAATATCAAGAAATCACACATTATGTAAAAGGTTGCTTCCAAACAGTGAACCTGCTTATACTTTATAAAGGAACAAATACTCTCTGACAGATACAATGAATTAGCTTTTTAGCTAACTTGGCTAGCAATTTTAAAACTACTCTCCCTTTTGTCAGGTTAGAAGAACAGCAAGACTCTTTCAGCACGTTAAAGATGTATCTCTAGAACAATTGCCTGGTGTCAAAGCTTGATGTTGAAATTTAGTCAAATATGTCCAAAGCAAACAAAACCCAATAATGCAATTGTTCACAATATCCTCTGTCACCTGTGAAACTAATCTGCTCTACAGCTTTTAAGTTACAAAGGATACTGGGAGCCAGGTTAAGCAGCAGTGTCCATACATTAACGGAAATCAGGACTGTGGAACAAGATTATGACTGACTTTCAGAAGTGGCCAGTCATTTTAGGTAACCATCTGCAATACCACCAGCCTTGTGCTGAATTTGTTGGGCATTAACACTCATCCAAAACCAGTGAAAGCAGCAAGGTCTAGAACTGAACAACAAAAGTCAACTGATTCAAAGTTGGCCCAAATTTAAATATTTTACATTTCTGCTTAAAAATGAGTCAGTAGCAGTAGAAATCTGTGACCAAAGGCGTTTCCTTCCAAATTTGTCTAGAAGTATTTTGTCCATTAAACCTGAAGTCTGCTCTGAAATGAATGCAGAATGTATGAGATTCTCTCAAAGAATTTCTCATTACTCACAAACAAATCCTCAGAGTATCTTAAGTATGCATTAAATATACAGCACTGGCAGATAAAAAGAATTTAAAAGTTCACTTTATTGAATATAATGAATACAAAGAAATTTAATTATGTTTTCAAAAGAATAATAAAAACATTTTTAAAAAGTGGTTTGGTCTTATTTGGTTTTAGAAATCTTAGATCAAAAGCGGTTGCTATTTGTAAAGGACTAACCCCAACATATCTATTCTACTATAAATAATGCAATTATGTCACCAAATTTAATAGGAAAGTAAAATCACCTTCTAAGTCTCTGATTTCAGGCAAGGTCTTTGATTACAACTAATTTTCAGGTACAGATTTCAGGATATTGTCAGTGGTGCCTTCAAACTGAGAGGGCTCAAGTTCCAGTAAGACAAACTCATCCCAAAGAAGTTTAACAGCGAAACTCTTTAAAACTTCTATGAACGATGTTACAAATGTTTACTAGAAAAGTATTAACACATAATTCACTGACTATCCTTACACCATTTGTACTATATAAATACCTGTGACATCAGTGATAACTATTCACTTGCTGTGGAAACCTCCAGCAAACTCACCATGCTCCAGTAGAAGTAGCACGCAACTGTTTGCAGCAAAAGTAACACCTTCCAGCTGCAGTGTGAATTCAAAGACTGTGAGTCCAC
Source organism: Chionis minor (assembly GCA_013398295.1). Lineage (NCBI taxonomy): Eukaryota > Metazoa > Chordata > Aves > Charadriiformes > Chionidae > Chionis > Chionis minor. Next base: position 315,877 of record VZSF01003005.1, read on the forward strand.
TTACAGTGAATTAAAATTCCAGATATTAAATGGTACTGTTCTGATGCAGAGGTTTACCCACTTTGCAAAACCAGAGCAATGCATTTTGAGACAAAGTTGCATTTTAGGAAAATTTCATATATGCCATATGGAAGCAGGTGCGATACCTTCTACAGTAAAGAAATGTGGCAATTTTGCAGGTTTTGGATGATTTCACACATTCCTATTCACGTAAAAGGACGTTACAACTATAAACCATGCTGAAAGTTTTTACAAATGGACAGTAATCCAATTCATAAGTATCAATTAGAGTTCATCAAAATAATGATTAGAGACTGCCCACAAAGTATAAAACAGTGACATTCCTTGGACTTAAATGACATCAGTTCATTTGCACTGGTTGGCCTTAACGAATCTCTTATGTCCATTACTCAAAATACCACATTTTTAAATAATTAAAGATATACACATGTATAGCTATATCATGTATGTGAATTTCCATGTATGTTTTGAATATTCTAGTTCTTGCAATATTTCTCAAAAAATATTATCATGAGTTCCTTAGCTTTCATTTTTGTTCACACAGAATTTCGCACAATGGTCACCTTACACTCTGTATACAATATCAGTAACATACACTTCTTATGCAATATATGATATTTAAGTTTTTTCCTCTCCTATGTGAACTTTTTCATACTTTAAGTAAATAAAAAAACAAACGCAAAACTTTTGCAGGCAAATCTATGCTATTGTCTGCACATAATTTCTAAAACTACTTCAGTAATTGGTACATTCATCTCACTGATACTTGTGTACCAACTTGTGATCCTACCACTGACTTGTCAACCTGTCTTTCCCAAACTCTTACTTTTGTATTTCATAATGCTGTAGTCAACTCTGGGTTCCAATTTGCAAAAAAAACCAAACCAAAAACCAACAACAAAACCAAAACAAAAAACCAACCAAACAAAAAAAAAAACCTACCAAAAAAACACACACACAAAAAAAGAACAAATAACACCTTCAAAAGCCATCTAAAAGATAGTTGGGGAAAGACAAAGGTTGTATATAGGAGGAATGACAAGAGGAAATGTCTTTTGGTAAGAGCAGTATGACTACATGTCAGTAAAGAAAAATTACTACATCCTATTCCACTTTTTGTAGCACCTCTGACATTTCTTCCTGTGTATGCTCACAAGAAGCATAATAAACAGCAGGTTAAAACCCTTTGGTTTCCAACACGTACTAGTTTTGATATGGTTAGAAGGAAAATTGTGAGATTAATGGTTTCTTACAATTATTTTAAGTGAAAGCAGTGGCTACACACTGAATTTTAAGAGTCGTTTAAACCAAATCCAGAACATGTCTTCTTATTTGAGTAACAGCATACAGTTATTTACCTGAGGACTGTATTTTAAGGAATGACCCCAGAAGCTACATTTAAAGCAGACCAAAAAAAGCTTTAATTCGGAACTTTATTTCTTGACCTTTTAACCCTAATATTTTATTAAGTCAAGAGGGTTTTTAAATACAATCCCTTACGTATTTTCTATTTTAAAGAGAAAAGTCTGAAGAGGGAGGGAAAAAAAGTCAATCCAACCCATAAAGTGTTCCCAAGGCTTCAAAACTTTGTGTTGAGAAACAAATAATACAACTGCATGCGAATCCCTCTCAAGAACAATCTAGCTCAGTACCACCAGAAGGAGTGGACTTGACTAGACTACAGTTATCAAATGTACAGGCAATGCCCAGCTCCATACGTGGTAGGACATGTGCTAACACCCCGTCTGCTGTCAACCTTTTGGATTCCACAGTAGGAGAAATTCTTTTCATATACTGCAAGACTTGCAGAAGCCCATTCTTAGCTTCTTTTGCCTCAGGAGAGGTGGGCAATCTGAGGTCAGCTGATTAAAATAAGCGATTTGTCTCACGGGATTAGCCACATGTCCTAAGTGATATCTTCAATCAGAGAAAAGTCCTGAGCATTGAGGACTACTGAGTTTGAAATCAACAGCAACAACTTCTGCTCCACACCCAGCAGCTTCTGCAGCTCCCCAGTTCTCTGGAAGAACATCTTCTTGAAACCTTCCTCAGCCCCTCAAACCTCAAACTGCAGAGCATTCTCCTTGTACTTACGTTGGACTTTTCAAAAAACACAGCTGTTGAAGCAGCATCTTGCTAAATAGATCCACCATAAGAAACTACCTGGACAACTGGCTTATTAAAACTCATTACCACTCTGGCTTGGGTTTTGAGAAGAATTCCGAGATACTGTATTTCAAATGGGAATTAAAATAAACAACATTAACAGTGCTATCACCCAAACAGCGTTTTAGGTCATTATAGATAAAACTTCTGTAAGAATGTGTGTGAACAAATAACTTAAGAGCATGCATTAGTAATCAACAGGGCTGCTTTCTAAACATCAAATTTAATGCCAGATACTTGCAAGGTACTACATTTACTGTTTTTCTTAAAATTCAAACAAAAAGGGATAAAACCTGCAAGATTAAGTATATTGTAAAATTCAAGAAAAAATAGAACTGAAAGTTCTACCAAGATTTTCTCAATTCTACCATGATGTTTCTTTCTAAGAAGTCTTTGTAATCAAATATGCATTTAAAGTTCTCAAACATTCACTCACACTGCAAAAGGACAAGTAATACCAGATTAGAACACAGAAATATTTAAACTTCAAAAATAATCCTGAAGGGGAAAAACTGAAAGTGAAAAACAAGTAGTATAACACTTAGAAAGAAATGGTGTGTAATATCAGCTCTGGTATCTGACAGAGGGATAGAAACGCATCAGTCCCAGCTTTCACGCCTTATCCAGAACTTGACACAGGACAGCCAGAACCTGGATACCTAGTGCCAGATATAAGTACTTCCTAGGGCAAAGAGTCATTTCATACCGCTCTTCAGCAGGGTCCTCTGTGATATCCAAGCAACTATTCTGTATGGCATAGTAAAAAGTGAATTAATTTAGTATCCAATTTCAGCAGATATTCTTCTGAGTTGCAACTCCTGTTGTGTGGCAGAAAGAGATGGAGAAGCAGCATTGAAAAGTGTTTTCCAGCAAGAGGGACTCTGAGGGATATGGAAACTTAGTAGCACAACGTTTTCATATCACATCTATCAGTCCCCTCAAGAAGTAATACAGACCAACCAGCTGAAGAATTAGAGCATCCTAGGGTCTAGGAGAATCCTGCAGGAATTCTGTATCCAGCCTTGTGAGTCGAAGCTGGGAAAAGCTATTAAGCTATGAAGCCTTAAACTTTTTATTGGAAAAGAAAGCTTTCTCTTCATCTTTCACCTTCAGTGCCGCTGAAAGTATGAGGAAATCCTCTCTTTTTTCCTCCAACATAATTGTGGTTTTACAGTGTATCTTGGTTTTAGGCATTGCCAAAAACTCTGCAAAAACTGCAGCTACAATACTAATTTTAGTTAATTGCATCTAATCTCAAAACTCCCAAACATGCTATTCCAAGGGGTTTTTTTGGTGAAAAAGCCAATCTGTAAAATAAAATCTAATTTCTGAAAGCTAGTAGTTTTTGTTCTATTAGTAGCACAGGGAACATCAAGTGACATTCAACAACAGATTTTTACACACCATTAAAATGAACATGATTATAAATGTGTCCAAATTACTAAAAATGAAAGTTACGAGTGAGCTATGTAGAAAGAAGAACACAAACCCTTTATGATCACTTTTGCGGTCTCCAGCCAGATGACATGCCACCTGTAATACATCCCCCAAATGGCAAATTTTGGGGTATGTACCGGTTTTGCTAGAATGGAATTATTCCTTCTGCCACTAGACAGTTCAAAATATTGCCTTATTTATCTTGATTTACACAGAAAGGAACATATTTTATATTTAATTCACTTCAACCATATTGGGTATTTTAAGACTGCTTAAATATGAAGATGATCATTTTAACAGGGAAAGACCAAAAAACTTTGAACAACTGAATTTTCAACTTCCCACTGTAAAAAGCACTCATTACCAAGTGGTTCACACAAGCTGCCTGGGTTATTCCTTGAGAAAATAAAATCTGCATCAGTTGCTTCTTACTGAATACAAAGATATGCATAACATACCCAAAAATACATTGTGGAATTTCCTAAAAGGGAACACTACAGCTTAGAAAATGCTGCACCATTTGGAGATTTGATTTTTTTTGTCTTGCAGGGTGAAGAACAAGATAGGCATGAAACACATCAAGAAGAATCCTGGTGGTGAAAAACTAGAGACATCTGCTTCAGTCAAATATGTCTCACTGACTAAAATCATAAGCAAAAGCTGACAGACCTCATCAACACTGACTTTTTTGTTTTGCTGGTGCTGCTCAGCTGGTTGTTGCAGCAAGGGATTTAGCAGCAAAGCAAGAAGACTGTACACAGCAGCCTGTTTAAGACTGTATTAATATGCATATTAATTGCCCTCGCACTGATTGAGTGACAGACCTATACAAAACAGCACAGACTCACAGTGCCTAAAAGGTACACGTTTTGCAGTTCAAAATCATTAGGCAGGAATAGTGTCTTTTTTAGAAGTCATTCTGCTTTGCGCTCAAGGTATAAACCCCTTTCTCTTCCCACAATTATTCTCACTGATTTCCATGATTCCACTACGGCAAAGCCATTACCACCGTCCTTTTTCTGGTTATGAGCAGTTTTTCCATAAAGAAGAGCGCTACAGAAAAAAAGGGAAAATAAAATCTACAGTAATGCATTAATCAAAACAAAAATGACAGTACCAAACATTAATGCAGAATTAATTGATCATTTTGCCTCGTTTAAGCAAATACAACCTGGCCAGGTTAACAATGGTAAAACTGCAAGAGAGGAGGATCTGGAGACACAGCTGATCAGGCAGACTGTGACACATCAGTTAAAATACACTGGTAACATATTTGTTGCCCTCCACACTACCATCTACAAGATCCCCAGCGTTGGGATCTCTTTATTAAAATTTGCGAGCATGTAACCTGCGCTATAACTTTGATAGCATAGATGAATCCATAGCTCAGGACCATAAGATGAAAGAACTCAGTTCTCCTAGTATAATTCACAGTCCTGCTGAATGACTGTTATTTTCCTTCTCACATCCTTTTCAAGGCACTGAGTTCTACTGATGAAAAAGCACAGTATAAAACCTGGTTTTGTAAGAAACTGTCCACCTGCAAGAACTTGCCTCTATCTTCAAGATGGGCAAGAAACAAACACACAGGTCACACTCAGAGCAATGGATTTTACTGTGGCTGGCAGCCTGTCACAAGTGGGAACACCCAGGGATCGATACTGGCCCCCACACTTCAATCCAATCATAAATGATCTGGGAGACGGGACTGAGAGCACCATGACCAAGTTTGCCAATGACACCAAACTGGGTGGTGAGGTGGACAGTCGAGAAGGGAAGGCCATGTCACAGACGGACCTGGGCAGGCTGGAAGACTGAGCTAGCAAGAACACATGGAGTTTAAGAGACAAGTGCAAGGTCCTGCGCCAGGGACAATGTAACCAAAGAGCCCAGTGCAGGCTGGGATCTGTGTGGGTAGGGAGCAGCTTTGCTGAAAGGCACCTGCGGTCATACAGGCCAACGAGCTGAAGAGGAGTAGGCAGTGTGCCGCTGCAGCAATGAAAGCAAATCGGATCCTGGGTTGCATCCACAGAGGCATTACTAGCAGAGATAGGAGATGTGATCATCCCACTCTACCAAGCGCTTGTCAGGCCACACTTCAAGAAAGACACAGACCAACTGGAGAACGTCAAAAGGAGAGCCATGAAAATGATGGAGAACCTGTCCTACAAGGACAGACTGAAGGACTTAAGTTTTTTTTCTCCCTGGAGAAGAAAGAGAAGGCTCAGGAGAGACCTCACAGTATCCCAGTACATAAAGGGTGGCTACAAAGAGGACAGAGGCTCTCTCTTCACAAGGAGCCACGTGAAAAAGATGTTGCACCAGGATAGATTTCATCTTGATATAAGAAAGAAATCTTTTACACTAAGAACAATCAATCACTGGAATAACCTTCCCAGGGATGCGGTAGAGTCCCCATTGCTGAAGGTTTTGATGAGCTGATTGGATGGGGTGCTGGATAAGCTCTTTAGGCTTCACTTCCCACGACAGGTTGGACAAGATGGTCTTTTGAGGTCCCTTCCAACCTGGGCTATTCTGTGATTCTATGAACGGACTGGCAAGGTAGCTTCAAACTGTCTCCTGCAAAACACGCTCTATTTCTGAAGCAGGTAATCCAAATTTCATCTTATTTACATACTAAGTTAACGTTCCCTACCTTGTTTCACATGAGTTTATAATAATGGGGATATATTCAAAATATGCATGTAAGCGATACCCTTCAACTATGTCCAGCAAGCCAATGACCTTGGACTCTGCCCACATGTATGCAAATACAGATATTCTAACAGAAATAGCCAGATAAATATCCTACTCTAACTGCTGCCAGACTCTTGCTGCTTCGGCACAGACTTGAGTCCAAATACGTTTTACATACCTCCTTTTACAGACTGTACATAACATAGGCTAAAGCTTTACCACCAATTTTTGTAAATGCCTAAAACTGTAGAAAAATATACCCCACAACACCAATATTTAAGCCGCAACGATGTATCTAAAATAAAAAGTGACTGCTGACCAGGGAAGGAATCTATTGTATCATTAAGGTTAGTTTTAAAAGTTGTTATTTCTATTTCAAGTTGTCATTTGTCAGCTCTTCATAGCCTTAAAATGAAGAAGTAGGCTTTACTATGTACTCTAGCAGGCAAACGCTTTAATACAGATTCATCAGTATTTCTTCTTCCCTTGCACTGTCTTGCACCAAAAACTCCAATGAAGCTTGAAATCAACTAATTACCTGGTTCTTCTATTGTCTCACCTATTGTTCCTCATCATTCCCAAAATAACACTTTTCTTGCCATTTTCTAGCCCCAGTCTTCCGGAGAACTTAAGTTTATTCTTGGCTGTAAGCATTGTGTTAGCATATGAATGGCTTTCACTTGGGTTTCCACTCAAATTAACATCTCTCATAGGATCTTGCCCAATAATTCTAATGCATGTTGAAAGCCAACACACAAATTCCTGCAAAGAGTTTATTTTTAAAAGCTACTGACTTTACTACTTCCAATACTGAAATGAATAAGATTCCGGCAGCATACTTTATTAGCTGCCTATTTACAATTCAGTAAGCTATAGTTATATTAAAAACTGTTCTAAAAATCACATTCATGGAAAAAAACCATTAAAAATGAAAAACTGGATGGATTGTTTCCAGGAGCTAATATAAACAATGGACCAATTGCCACTTCCCTGCTGTAGTTACAAACATCTAATTTTCACTCAGGTCAGCAGTATTATTCCACGGTCACATTGATTTAACAAAATACATGGAACACATTTCTTCTTTGCTGAGAAAGTTGACTACTGATCAATCTTCAAGTCTGCATACTGCTTCATGAACAATCATCTTCTGAACTGGGTTGCACATTTAACTTCTTGACCATCAGACCTCTGAGACTAGAAAGAGGAACCTTCTACACAGATCAGTTACCAATGAAATAACCAACCTTTCCTTAGCAAAACCATTTGAGAAGCTCTCTGTACCTTTTTTTTCAATTTGCGTTCTAGAAACCTCAAGGTTTTAAAACGCTTTTCAAATTGCTGTGTGAGCACAGTCAGTAATCAAAGTATGCAATCATAGTTCTGATTTAAGACTGAAAATCTTTGGCCCAGATGCATTTCAACAAATTACACACTTAACCAAGGTTTCCGCTGTTCTCCATTGACTAAACAGGGAACCTACAGCAGCAAAACTCCTAATTGAAGCGTATCAGTTTGGTGCCTAAAATTAGGTGGGATGAATATAGCTCAAAAAATTACACAGCACTGGTTGATGATGGAAAACGTCTAAAGCAGTAAATCACAGGCTGATTTGAAGCAGCCTCCTTTAGCAGGTCCCAAATGGTTTCCACAGTGCTAACAGCTTTTTCCTTCCAATAAATAAATAAATAAAACAGAACAGCAAACAATGACCCATGGGTTGAATGGCACTCTGGGATCCAGTGGGAATTTTCTCCCCGGTTCTCCATTTGAAAAGCAATAAATGTACACATATATAGAATTCTATATATACAATACTTCATTGTTTCAAATCCTTTCAGACTGCTATTTAACACACCAGTACTTCATTCAACACCCTGTGCTATTCTGGCTAAGCTGGTTTTGCTACCAGAGTAGAATTGTTTGAAGTCACTTGGGTATTTCCAAAACACACCACAATCTGACAACATGAATTTCCAACTCAGTATTGGTTCTCTAACAGCACAAAGGAGTTGCTTATGATTCACACAAGTTTGAAAGGCCAAATGCATTTCAAGAATTCTGTGTTTCCCTAATTATTTTTCAGAAAAAATTATAAATGTTACATTTAAATTTCTAATTGTTAAGTGAAACCAGCAAGAAATTAAGTACATTAAAATGGCATATTTCAGAGGAAAAAAGAAACAATCAAAAAGCCAATTTATGTATTATTTTGAATATACATATGACATCAGGAAGAACTTAGTTATTTCAGATAAGAACATTTTGTAGAGATCATCTTTGCAACAAACACGCTTGTTGCTTGGGTAATACAAGATAAGAGAACAGGGGAGCCCCTTAAAAATAACATGTTCTAAAATATAAAACAAACGGTTTTACTGAGTATTACATTTCTATGCACACAGAACTAGGAACATACTACTGTGAAGCAGTCAGACTTCTGAGCTTTTTATTTTCTTCTTTTATATTATTAAGTTATTAAAAGGACTTTAAACTTTTTTTAAAGTAAGTATTTCCAAAGGGGAAATGCGTATCAGTATAGTCAAGCGGTCACTTAGCTCTTTTTTTATTGCACCATAAACTACAACAGCTAGATCTCCAGTAATATCAATCAGATGCAGAAAAATCAGCAACTTAGATTTCTTGCATGAAACCCAGGGATGATACAATGGTATAGTTCAGTGGACAAAAGCACAAATGCATATGTACAAATACTGCCCTATAAATCAAACTTCAAGTGAAACAAAAATCTGAAAAAGGGAGTAAGACAGAACTAATTTACCTAAGCATCAATATAGTGGCAACTACAATACTAACATACAAAGGCAGCACAGTAAGGCCTTGAAAAGAGGTTGCGCACCTAATAAAGACTTACTTCTTCTTACTCCTCCAGTTACTCCTGAAGAATAATTGAGATTACTTCTATTGAGGGCAACTGCTGCATGCAGGTATATTGGCTTTTGTTTGAAGAACAGTCAAAAGAAAATGTATTTCAAGATTAAAACCACCACTGTTTTAGTCACATCTTTCTGCCCTTATTTTAAAAAAATGGAACACTAAAATAATAGAGCCTGAATATGTGCACATCCTAACAAAATACATAGTTACATGTACTATTTCCCCTATCACTGCTAGAAAAGATCTTTTCACCCCCTCTTGCTATCCTCAAACCTAGACAAAACTGGGAATTCCTGAAGCTCAAATAGACTGAGGGATAGAGATAAACAGATGAAAAAGGGAGGACAAGAAGCAGTGAGAAGATCTACCTCTACAAAAATAGAGGTATTTCAAACTGCTTGTACAAGAGTAATAATGTTATTGCATACAATATATGCAATATATCACATACATGTATGATATGCATACCCTAAAAAAGGCAAAGAACTCACATTTTTCTTTAGTAACTTTTTTCTGCACTCTGCTTTATTCCTCTATTATTCTCATTAAGTGCTGTGAGCAAAACTGAAGTTAAAACTCTCATGTGGTTTCAGAAGATGAGAATATAAAGTAGTATTCTTAATTTTGGTCAACAACTCTGTGCAAGTTAAATTATTGTTAACTGGAATGCTCCCCTCATTTTACTAAGCACAACAAAATGGAAAAAAACATGTTTTCTAGAAAGCCAAGACCTAGATAAAACAAACATTTTGTACTTTTTAAGCTAAAACCTGAAGTCTCTCAAGAAATGCTATATGGACAAATAAAAGGGAAATCATGGACACATGTAACTCATTGCTGTATACATGAAAAACTTTTCCATAAATAGCTGCCTCTTAATTGCCCACAGTACTGAAGAAAACAGGAGAAAAAAAAGGGCACCTGCTGTTCAAAAGGAAGAATACTCAGAAGTGTTGCTGTCACTTGATTGTTAATTCAATGAAAGTTTTTAACCAAGCATAACCCAATACCATTCGTCAAATCTGACTGTGAAGTGCTGTTATTACCTCAGAGCGTATATGCTGGAGAGACTACATGTAGTGACAGAAACACTCTCATAGTCACTGCTGGAGATGGAGCTGAGGGGGGAATCACGTAAGCCATCCTGAGAACTGAAAAAACATATGGAAACAAAATGAACTGCTGAAGCGAACAAAGGTAAAAAACAGAGCACTGTGATAACTCATGGCTTGTCACGAATTATACAGAAATAAGAGTAAACTGGCAGTTATATTTCTTCTCTTCAGAAAGTGATAAAAATCTATACTGTTTTCTTCCCACAATTTGGCAAAGTCAGGGGACACACATTTTATAAAAATCTTCAATTTAATTCATGTCATACAGTTAAAAGATTCATGAAAGAACCAACGATCTCTTTTCTTAGGGTATAGAGGGAATAGAATGCTCATGCTGCTAAGTGTGGTTTAATGTTATAGCAAAGACATAACAAATTTGAAAGTTCATAAAGTCACTGCATGTTTCAGGCCAAGACATCCTAAACGATAAGCTTCAAGAACTGCTGAAATATCGTGACAAGTGTGAGCTGAGTTTCCTTCCAAGGGGAAGGAAAAAGCCTGTGAGAAAGCAGAAAGCTGGTTCTTCAGTGAAGGCAATGAAGATAATATACACTTACTCCTACCCCCAAATTTGCTCAGTTCATACAACTGCCATAAATGTACCTCAAGTTTTGTGCTTTGAGCCAACAGATGAGCAGGCAGGAGCAGTCCTATGGCAAACCACTGACAGTTAAAGGAAATCCACTATCTACTAAGTAAAAGGATAGGAGTAATTTAAATTAATCGTACGTAAGTTGTCTCTAGCATCCCTTTGCTAATGAAAAACCTTTCAATAACACATCATTTTAGAACTTACATCATATTATCAACTTAAACTAAGATTAGAAGATTAAAAATAGTTTCATAAGCATTACAGAACTACCTTGGAAAGACCAATTTTTTGTTTCAGCAACAGTTTACTACTCAGCTACTGGAAATTCCACAGGCTGAAAAAAATTACATTATACTAGATAAGAAAATATGTGATCTTGAACAGAGGTATCAAAGCTGTACTGGCTCTAGGCAGTGCTAAAGAATCATTTGAGCCTGATGAAATCAAATGTTCAGTCAACAGAAACCTCTGGACTATGCAGAGAGAAACCTAAGAAATATCTTTAGTTAAAATATATGTAATTATATAGGTCAGGATTATTTTACGTTACTTCTCCACAATTACTAGCAAATTGTTTTAATGCTTTTTTGATTTGTAGGCCTATGTGGGGTAGGTATTCAAACCAGCTACATTCAAAATTCTTTTCTTTTACCAAATTTACTATTGTAGCTATTTCTGCAGCTAGAAGTCTGGAAGAATGCTTAAGGGGAATTCTTCAAAGCAGTGTACGGAAGGTATGCACTCTAATCCCACTAAGAAATAATAGGATTTGTTTGCATACCTCCCACTAATCGCTTGGAAAATGTACCCCTTCATGTTCCTCATTTCTGATTGCCAATTTGAAAATAAATCCCAAGTGTACTATGCTTTAGTTGAAAGGAGAGCCGTCCCAACTGGAAAATAATTTTATCAGACTTGAACAAAAATCTGTTTAACTTTCATTCGTTTTATATAATTTCCCTTGCTAATTCTGCTCATTATGAAGAGATATATGCATTTAAACAAAGGCATACTCTTTTATAGCTCACCACCTTTACCCATCCAATCTTACAATACGGTCATGCTACTAAAATGTACTTTTACTATCTGTTTTATGGCAGCTAAATGATATTAAAAAACATTAGCATGTGATTTCACAGCATGATTGAGCAGGAGAAGCTGTCTTGCAAAGATGAAACACATTGTTCAGAATAAAGTAATCTTTGAACAGCAAAACCAGGAAACAAGAGCAACTAGCAAACTCAGCACCTTTTTTTATTCTCACTCACCTCCCTGCCATTTCCAGATTTTTCCAGTGTAACAATCCCCCCAGCTGATTTGGGTAGTAACACTTTTTCTGAAAGATGTCACATTTGCTGCCCTTCAGGGCTTCCTGTGAAGCTCTGGCAGATATATTTGAAATCCAATCCAATCCCTCTCAAGAGTAGATAGTATTTATTGCCAACGCTGTCCCAAGTCACAAAATCACTTTCTACTCTGAGTTAACTTTGTGGAGTGGACATGGATGTTTCTGTGATCAGCTTACAAGCCTCATCTCATACCTCTTTCTCCATACTTTTTCCCCCCCTCATTTGAATCTTCTCTCACCTCTAACCAGTCACTATTGGCGCAACTTTTTCTCATCAGTTCCCCTACCTCACTTTTTTTTAGAGCCTGGTCTTAACACTGTTTACTGTTCTAAACTGTTTCATAAATGCCTTTGTTTTCCAGCACTCCATCTTTTACTTCGTGCACAAACCTGGACATGCTGAGCCATCTGCTGATTTCAGGATTAGATATCCATCTGGTCAGTCATCATTTGGCAATGTAAACTGCTTGGACACACTTGACACAAACCCGTGCTCACAGAGATTTGTTTGTTGAAGTAAAGGATGCACAGCTTTGACAATTACGAGGTATAAACATTTTTCTCACTCCTGTACACCAATACAGATTGAATTTTTGTACCACAAATAATATTTATTATTTACAATGTTTATTTCTGGTTCATATTCGGGCTGTAACTCTTAAGGTGAGAAATTCTGTGTTTATTTAGTACCAAGAAATGGGAATCCAATAACAATAACTCTTTTATACCTTTTTAGTGTATTCCAAACAGCTTTTTTCCTAAAAAACAACAACAACAAAAGACTCCTGACATACTGAATTCTTTCTCAGTACACACAGATTCAGGATACCTCTTTGCAGAATTTTCTTCTTGTTAGTGTCTGCCTGAAGATTTGCTCAGCTCTTCTAAGATGCTGGTAGATCCTGAGGTGAATTGACCTCCTTTTCCCAATTCATGATTCCTGTTACCAGCTGATGGTAGCTCGGTGCATGTGTTCATTAGTACAATTATAAGAAGAGAAGGTATGTACACATAGACACATTCTGTAGCTAATAGCAGCTAACCCTTTCTTCCCGCACCACCCCACAGGCAACCTGAACCTCATTGCATCTTGTGCTCATTTGAAATTAATGCCATGTTGGATTGGGATTCATAGGAACGTTTTAACTGTGTTAGGTGGCAAGTTTGTTTCATTTGTGGGGTCTTAAACACCTAGAGTGCCATTTTTGAAATTACATTCTAGCATGGGATAAAACTGCCATCCACGCTCAAAATAGAATTCTTCAGCACTTCTGAAATATAGAATAAAGATTTGAGGCAACAGAGCAAAGTGACATGGGGTGATGTGGCTGCCTCTTTTCATGGAATACTGGCAAACTGAACTAACGAATCTTTTATTTAAAGCTGTTGGCCATTTTTTGTAACTATTCTAAGTAAAAAACAAACTGAAAGCTTTATTTTGGTTTGTGTGCTCTTTTCTACTGGACTGTGTTTCCAGCCTCTTACATTTAATTAAACCTCTGGTTGTTTCAGGGGATGGTTTCTTCATTAATGTTATTAGTTGAGTTACAATTACGTTCCACTATATGTAAGTTAATTGGCACAGATCATCTCCTCTCTGTCTCACACTACATGAGAGCTAACTCTAAAGCCTCACATGTCAGTTCAGCTATACCAAATCTACTCAAATGAGTGGCTTTTAAAACTGTTTTACTTACTATAGTAATTTCATGAATCTGTATGGTGAGAGTTAACAGTTCACTGTTGCTGCGTTTGATATATGGACCTAGTAAAGCAAAGCTGGTACAAAACACTGACACCTTTTATTTGCACACTAAGGCTTCATAACAGCAGTCAAGTTATCTGATACCACACAAAACCAGTGTCCAACAGACAAGGTTAAAAACTGCCACTTTTAATTGGAGACTTGCATTGCTTAAAAAAAAAAAAAAGGGGGGGGGGAGGAGGGATTGAAAAAAACTCATTTATACTGAATCTGAATTTGGCCTATTGCACAAAGAAAAGAAACAGAATACCAGAAGGGAAACAGAGGAATTTCAATCAACAGCCAGATAAAGGATTGCTTAAGGGAAGTTTTGCTGTTGAAAGGCTGATATTTTGTTCCCAGTCAGCTACTATTTCCTTCTTGCTGGTAAGAAGTTTTCTTACTCCTGAATAGCTAGTTAAAAAACTAATCAATACAAGACACTAAGCAGACATGCTTTTGTTTACGTGAACATGCACAGCTGTCCATTAATTTTTATGGAAAAGATGACTTTGTAATGTAAAGACACACAATTTTCTGAAGTCTTACTGTGATGGGAAATATTATAAGGAAAGCATGGATTTAAGACATTTAACCAATTTAGTTTGCATCACCATATCAATCAATCTAGTCTTGATTAACAAGCAGTTACAGAATCAAACGCTATAAACTAAAAGACAAGCTAGAAAGCTTATTTGTATGGGGTTTTGTTTCGGTTTTTTGGTTGTGTTTTTTTTTTTTTAAATGCAAATGCTCACCATGCCAAAAATACAAACGCTTCTTTTCCATGCATTTATAAAGGTGGAATGACTTATTTTAAAGTTGCTGTACAGAAAATGTGAACACAGGTTGCATGTTGTTAAGGTATGAATAAAATAAAATACAGGCAGAAAAATCAAAATTAGAAACCAATTATATAAAAAAGGTGTTCATCTTTTTACAAAGTCATTCTAATATGCAGAGGAAATAAAATTTTGAATATACTACCATATGGACTGTTGTCAATATCTACAATTTTTGACTACAGAATTGCAGCACTAAGAAATGGGACAACTTGAATACCAAGCTGGAGAAGAATACATTATTCATCTTATTCTAGAGTTGCACAACAGAACAGAAAAACAGCAAAACATGCTTTTCCAAGGATGCCTCATTGCTCCTCCCTACACTGCAAAAGCATATGGCAAAATATTCTGTTTTTTAAGCCCCCACAAATAAATGCAAACAGCAGCAGCACCTAACAGCCAATGGACACAGCCAGAGCTTACAGAAAGTATGAAGAAGGGAAGTTCTCCCCACTAGCAATTTCAGCTCCTTTTGCCAGTTTTCAGGTGCACTGTAAGAGGCTTCATCAAGAGTACACTCACCAAATCAAGATCAAGGAAAACAGAAAAAAAAGTATAGTTTAGGCTAGACATAACAGATCTGCAGGAAAGAAAGGAGAGAAACTACGCTTAAGAATAATTTTTTACATCAGAATTGTTGTAAGGTCAGCATGTAGATAAACACACAACAGAACCAGGTATTTAAGACTAAAACATGAAAACCCCAGCATTGTGTGACAATACGAAACAAGCTGCCAAGCATCATAAAACACATAGAAGAAATAGCAGTTTTACAAGGACTCTTCAACTCTGGAAAAAACACAGAGCCAAATATTTCCAAAACACCCAAATAAATATGATCTCAGGCAGAGCAAAGAATAGAGAAAGACATAATATCAGCTATGAATTATAAAAAAAGCAATAAAGACATCTAAAGAAGAATTTTTAATTTGTATTTTAAACTCCAATGAGTATTGAGGCTAGATAGAGGAGCCTGAAATACCAGGTATTTCAGACTTTAAAGAATTAATTACAGTAAACCTGACTGGATCATTGAAATTATACCTATAAATAATGTCATATTGCATAGCATAAGAACTGATTTACTAAAAGAAACAGTTTGTGTCATAACATATACGTTTGACAGCTGCTTGATTCAGACAAGGGAAAGAAAATTTTCTTCTCCTAGTTGGTGACTTACAGTAACTAGAAAGTAAATACATTTATCAATTTGATGAATGAGCATATCCTGCAGCTATCCCGTGTATATTAGATTGCTTATTGTTCTAGCTGATGGGTCCATCATTCTGCAAATAATCTGCTGCCTCCAACATTTCCCCCATGGTTAAGTTAGCATTCACAAGCATGTAATAGGGAGCAGTCACAGAAGCCTAATGTGATCTTCCAATTTAAAAATACCATTGAAAAGCAGTGATTAGTCACCACCCAGGCAGCATGAGTAAGAAAAGGTCCACAAAGTTCTGTTTTGTAACTGAATTCTCTCTTTTACTGATAACATGATTAGTGATTCAGAGGCAAAACCAAAATCTATACATAGATATGAGAAAACTAAGGATCTACACACACGTACTTTTTTAATCTAGTCCTCAGTAGATCCCCAGCATCTGCCTCTCACAATATACTGAAGAAGTTAACATCAGAACATTTTCCAAATAAAGGAGCAACAATCTAGTAACAAAATTCCTCCATCTCTATTTCTCCACTTCTGCAAAGATGGAGTATTTGCCAATTAATAACAGATGTACTGCAGTCTCAATAACAAATACAGAGAATTAGATGTAATCAAAATAACTGTGGAAGAGGCTGTAGTGAAAACAGACAAAACTCACTAACTTGTTAACAAAATATTCAGAAATATTCACCCAATAATTTTAGGAGAACTCAAGAATAAAACAGATGAATTATTAACCTCTCATTTAAAACCCGGAGTTTAAAGGTGGCAATCTCTAAAAAGAAAAAGTACTCCAAGAGGTTTCAAAAAACTCTAGTTCTGTGAGCCTGATGTTCATACCAAGCAACTTAACAGAATATATCAAAAGCTAAAATAGGTAGACAATAATGTGAAGGTCTGACTGGGAAGAAGGAACACGGCTTCTGCAGAGGGAACCTCTTGGGAGCTCTGTGAACAGGTCAAGAAGCTTACGAAGAATGGCTGGCAGCCTCTGGATTTCCAAATAGATTCCAAATACCTCACTAAAGGCTTTTAGGAAAACTAAGGAGCTATAGCATAAGAGAAGGTGGTCCAACATGGATAAATAATTCTTAATCATAAATAGGGAGGAGCTGTTAAACGAATTCTCAGAAGAGCAGCATGTCACAGCTGAAGTTCTTTAGGACTCTGAGGGTTTTGTTTTGACCTATGACCTGCAAAAATGGAGACAGCAATGAGATCTGAAAGGTTGCTACTGATGCAAAATTAAAGACGATAAAAACAAGAGCAGATTTTAGCATCAGATATGGAATGATGGCCTCTGAGCTTACAAGCAGCACCTCAGGGCTTTGGCAGACAACTTCAAAAAACATCAGCTCACCACTGGGTAAAAAAATCTGAAGTCAAATACTGGGAGCCATTGGACAAACAACAGAAAATAATTATGCCACTGTGCAAATCCACGGCTTGCTCAGATCTTGAGTAAGTGTAGATCTGATTCACTTACTGCTAAGACAAAATAGTGTAATTGAAAAGTGCTTAGGGAAAAGGAAATGAATGATCAAAGCTATGGACAACTTCTGATCAAGTAGGCTCTTCTAACCAGAAAACATAACCATGTAGGCGAATTGTGACCAAGGTCCACAAAATCACAACCTGTGCAGAGAGGCCAGGCAGGAACTATGAACTGTCCAATGAAGCTGTTAAAAGCCAGGTCCCAGACCAAACAAAAGGACACAGAGGAACATGGACTTGCAGAGCTCTCTGTAAAAGGACAATTCTCAGACAGAGGTTTTACACATTAACAGAGTAATAATGGACAAGTAACTGGAAAAGAGGTTATTACATCCACAAACCGTGTGAGGCAGAAAAAGAAGCTTACATATCATTGTATTATATTTTGCAGACTTGTTCTTGCACATTTCACTTAATATCCTACTCAAGGCAAAAATTAGTAGACAAATTGTGTGAGTGTTGTAAATGATGTATGATTTATCAGGACACAAATTAAACATACAGTAATCATTTTTAAGCAATATTCTACTTGAAGTGTTGCAAAAGCATGAAATGAAATCCACTCAGAAACCCTGTGGTAAAGCCTTGAATATGATTATACTTGCAAGCTTAAGATTGCAAATACTCGGAGTAATGAGGAAGATAAAATTACCTTCTCAAAAGTCAAGTTTTGTGCACAGTAAGTTGTGTTTTACCTGCAAGAGGCATTAACTCCAACACAAAGAACTCTTGATTCTTTTTTCTACTACCAGTAAAATATTCCATAATTCAATTGGTATGTTATTAAACAAATATTTCTGTAGCCTTTACATGGTGGTAATCCTTAGTGCTTCAAGCCACCCCCACTGCATTATCCTGAACTCTATACACATATAACAAAAAGAGAGATCCTGCATCACACACATGAACCCTGTAGAACTGACACAGGAAGCCACAAAGGAAGAAAGGTGTCACAGAAATACTTCAGGGAAACCGAGGACGTTACAAAAAAGCAGGTTATCCTCTGAAAAGCAAAACAAAATGAAGTCTGTTTTCCTACTGATGTGTGTAGGATCCCTAATGTCTAATCAAAGTTGAGCTGAAGCATAGCATTTTCTTTAACACAACCATCATTATGGTGTCTCCTTGTTACCTAGTTACTATTAAATATGTAGACTCTTAATCCATGACCTCTATTCTTCTATCAGCTTTGGCTGAAATGGTCCAATAGGTTTAGAAGCTGCTTCTGCACTCTATTAGGCTCCTTCAGCACACAGACATTCACAAATACACTCACGCCCACAGGCAACATAATCAGGTCAACCCCATTCTCTCAAACGAAGCTATGGTAAGACCTGTTTAGATCCCAGTTTATTCCGGTACACTAATGCAGAAGTTAACATTTTAGTATCTGCCAGACACATTTTTCCTGCAAAACAGCGGAGTACAACAGAGGTAACAGTCCAGGTAATGTTTAGCAGCAATGCACTTCTTGTTACGTTAAACTGGTAAGATTAGTGTACTTGATTTCAGTGATCTAGAGACATTGTATAATTAAAATTCAGGTGTTCTCCAAATGTTTTCCAAAAAAGCTGCTGAAGTCAGCTACTTGCATTAAAAATGTGTATTGAAAAATTCCTTAATCCTGCAACACACTAGTTTCTTTAAAATCTTTGAAACATTAATTATACACCAATCACTGAAGTACAAGGATATAGGAATTTATTTACATGCAAGTTACTACCAAAACATCAAGTTGCTCTCACCTTGAACTAGATCCTGACTTTACATCTTCCTTCGCTGTCCTTTCACTGCTAGCATCTTCATTGTTATCTATTTTTTTCTCACATAGTTGTTTTCTCTTCTCCCATTTCTGCTGATTTGAGATACTTTCTGCTTCTCCTTGTGAGTCATTTTCTGCTCCTACCTGTGAACCTGAGGAATGTGCCAGGCACTTAGAGGAGATCGGCAGTCTTTGCTCTTCTCTGCCAAAGTCTCTTTCTGCTAACAAAGCAGAAGTTTCGGGTTTTAACGTTTCCTGTGCAGGGACCGAATTGTCCAAGTTATCTACATGGTCCATTTCCTTAGACTTTACTAATGTGTATGAAGCATTTACAACACCTCCTGCAGAATGTTTAGTCTTTAAACCTTCAACACTGTCCTCCCTGCTGTCTTCACAGCTGCCACAACACACACAGGAATTAATTAGACAGTTTGTGGCAGCTATACTGAGTTTATGGGATTCATCCTCCTCCTCATTTGCTAATGGATTAGCAGATCCAGGAACACAACTAATAGCTGCTTCTGGAGTTGTTACTGGGGATTCAGAGCTAGAGGGAGATTTAGGGTTGAATATTACAGTAGCAGATATTTTCATTCCCCCCGTCCTGTGAGCTATCACTTCCGCCATTTCTGCATCATCAGCATACGCATCCCAGCCATTGAGGTATAACTGTGAGTCCGGACCTTCTAGACAGCTACATGAATTCTGAACTGAGATGCCAGACATCTGTTTGCTATCTTCAATATTGTTATTATTGCTTAAGTCACTTTCAGCATCTTTTAAAAGCAAAGTTTCCTCCGTCTGATGGCCATTCTCGTACAGCAAAGCATCTCTATATTGCAGGTTCTGTTTTGAATCGTGGCAAGGGTTATTCACCCAAGCAAAAGTATCACTTACTGAATCCAACCCAGCAAGAGCTTCTCCTGCTCCATCTAGGTCATCCATAAAAAACACTCTGTCCTCATCATCAGTTAAATTGTCAAGATGGTGTCTCGTCGGTGAAGCTTCTGTGCTAGAACTATTTCTTAGGCTAGATCTGTGAGCTGGAGACTGACAGATGCTTGGAGGGGAAAGCAGAGAAGACATTTCATCTCCGACTCTGTGTACCATCCTGTTCAGCTGTTCCAGCTCCTGTTCATCATACTGCATAGAACAAGCCAGCTCAGCCTCTGTGTTTTCAGCTTTTGCTGAAAGCTCCTTAGCAGGCAAAGTCGCAGTTATGCCTGGTGTAATGACAGAGGGTACTTCAGGATCTGCTCTGACAGGAAAATCCACATCTTGAGAGATGCAGAGGTTCCGTTCCAGTGTGTGCAGTTCATCCTCGGTTAACGTCTGAAGTAGATCCCTGAAAATGAAGGAATACACACATCACTTTGCATTTACAATCACAGGAGGCACTGATGTTGCAGATTTTTGAAAAGTTTGCTTTTAGTGTTAGTACAGAAACCCAGAACTTGGGGGCACAGAGTACTTTCAGCTCTGTAATTCAAAGTGCATTTGGCATTCATATTCAGAACACATGTGATTGCTCAGGCCTGAATTTGAGATTACTCATGCAAATACAGGGCACCAAGCTATTTACATCCTTGCAATGAAGCCCCAAAATAAATCAAAACACATCCAAAAATGAATCTTTCCCCTTCCCTGTGTATGTATAGTGAAGGTGTTACCCACAATTAGATATAGCGTCATTTTAATTTTTTAATTCACAAGTTTGACTTTGATTAACAACTTGCTGTCCTTCATATTGGATTCTGGAAATTATTCTGCAAAAGAGTATTGCAGAAGTTTCACACCATTATATTATCAGATAAAAAGAATCCATTAGAAACAGAATTATCATTTATGCAACACTGATGTCTCGGGAGCCTGTTCACTGAAACAGGGATTGCAAGTTGGCGCTCTTCTGCCTCAAACACGTAACTCAGTCATTAGGGAGCTAAGCTTCTGCTTAAAAATCAGGCAGGTCTAAAAGCAAACATTTAGATATGTACTAAATTATGTTTTCTAGAGACGTGGCATCTCCAGTGTTACAAAGTGTCCTCAGTATTTCAGTTTAGGACCACAAGCACGTAAAATCAAAGTGTTATTTGAGGCTGTTATCTTTAAGTGCTTTATAACTTTCAAACAAATCCATAGACACGGCAGCACGTAATTTTAGGTCTGAATTTGATTTACACTATGCTTCTCAATTAGAAGCCACATATAGAAATATCCTCTGTCAAGACCTGCTGTCAACATTTTCAAAGACCTGCAAGTATATTTTAGCATAAATGAATGGATGGGAAAAGCAAGACCTTCTGCTTAAACAGCGGCTATGAGTCCATTATTCCTGCTGTGTTTAGAAATCATTGGCTAGCAGGTGATATACAGCTGGCATAATAATAACAAGCACATATTAAAAGAATTCCCTTAAAGGAGTAACTTCAGTCTAAACAAGACAACCAANTGCAGGTGGCACAGGATGGCAGTCAATGGTTTGCATTTGAGTTTGTTAACTCAAAGATCAAATATTTTTCCAAGTACTATCACTAAGAGATCAAATTGCCCCCAAAAATGCATCACTAGTATCTGACATATATCAGCTACCCTAAAATTTTTAAAAAGATAACAGTTTGGATAAGCGTGCTTAGGTCAGCATAAGTACAGAACATACATTTTTATGGTTATGTACATTCCATACAATTAACATCTTTAAAAAATAATCATGCTTTTATAGAAGAGCTATATGACCCTGAAAAAAATTCTAAGCTTATGAAAGTACCTTATAAGAACAACTGCACCCTCATATCCTCCCTTTTACACCTGTTTCCACATTCTCTAACAGAAAAGTGTTTATTTCTTTAAGTCATTCCATATGCATCTTCTAGTCCAAAGTTTGACAATTTTTTCAGTCATAAATGGGTAAGAAAGGAAAATAAGCAATGTTCATTAGACCCACTTACCTAATAAAGCTATAAAGCAGTATTGCTATCTGGCACACTGGAACATTTTAAAATACCTTTACATTCCTTTCTTTTGTCTAAAGAGTATGTAATAATACCATGTCGTTACTCAGATCTTTCATTTAAATGGTAATCAGTGTCTGTAAAAGATTAAGCACTTTAACATCACCATAAAAATCTGACTGAGAATGGTTTCAGTCTTAAGTTCGGCATACGAATAGCTGTATTATTATTGTTTATTTTTGAAAGAATTATACCAATAAAATCAATAAAAACGTAGAATAAAATAATTTTTTGCCCTGAGACTTTGTATTATAAATTTTCAGTTTGTCAGTTTTTATAAAATCCCACATCACAGCATTTCTGTAAGCAGAAACAAGGTAACGTGGGATTTCAGCAACAGCTGGGTTTTTATTTCAAAAACCCACAACCAACAGAGTAAGCATACAAATGCAACGGTGAAGGGTTTAAGCTTGTTCCTCACTTATGCACAGATATCAAGAACTTAATACATTTCTGGGTCAGGCCAGTGTCCATCAAGTAGAGAAGCCTGCCTCTTACAACAGATTCTAAGGAAGAGTGTGAGAACAGGATAAGCACACATGAACTTGTTCGAGTGTGTCCTGCTGGCTTTCAACAGCCCCCAGATCAGGGATTTCTGAACCAAGGTGGCATCCTTGTGTTCAGTAATCCTCAATGAACTCCTCTTACATGGCTGAAAATGTGCATGTCAGGAACTCATGAACAGCCTAAACATCAGCTATGCTTTCTCCATACACCACAGTCACACCCTCTTCTCAAAACACGAGATAAGAATTAGCAACTTCTACAAATATAGACTGTACTAGTAACATTCAAATGAATTTGCTTTAGATCCAAGCTCACTAGCATAACTGGGAAAGAAGTGGACCCAGGGCAACATCTAAGATTGAATCTTCTGACTTTCAGCATCTAGTCTAGGGCTTCATTGAGTCTCAGAACATCACATAGCAGCGCCTGGGATTCCTGGGTGTCTGGGTGCCCAGAGCTGCTCTGCTTCCTTTCTGAAGACACAGGGAGCCTGACTGCTCAGAACGATTCCATACAGGTTTCACACATTCACTATAAAGTAAGTGCTGGAAATACATATTTACTTCATGCTGGCTAGCTTCATTGACTTGAGTAATGAACTCTGTTTCCACCAATAAAAACACCCCTAAATTTAAGAACAATTGTGTGCAGTTTTGAGGATAAATAAATAAAGCTTGATTTTAAAAAAATAAAAATAAAAATCAATGAAATCAGCTGACAGTCCTTGTGTCTTCTCAAGTGAGTCAGATCCATGCTGCCTTGTAAGAGTTGCTATACATAATCAGTTGGATTACACGTCGTAGTCCCACCAGTCCTGTTATTTCAGTAGAGAAATAATCCTGCCTTAAATTCAAAAGGAGATGTGTTCATTTTCCCAATTCAAACACCAGAAATTTTGCTATTAACAATACAGCTTGTTATAAAAGAGATTTGGACAATTACCTTCACTTCTCTGCATAAAAAAACCCCTAGATTCATTGGGCTATTTTAAATACAAGTTTCCTTGCAAGGTGACAAATCAACAGCTACCTTTTTGATACACTATATATTAGATTATACAGGATTGACTACCAACTACCAGGTTAGAAACATATTTTAAAAAGCCTATATAGATATTGAGAATAAAATTAATGTCAACCCGTACATGGAAAGAAATGTTAAATCGCCCTGCTGAAAGTTTAAAACTAAACATCAGACATCATTATTAAACCATAAGGTTTAATTAAGCTGTAGCTACTTCCACGGTTCATTTCCTTTCTGCTGAAGCACCTGTAACGCATCATTGGATCCAAGCAAATGCTGTGCACGTATGGAAAAATCCACATTCAGTACTCAGAAGCCACAGGTCAGGAGAGCTGCTGCGATCCACCCTGACAGTAGTGGTGCACATCCTGCTCACAGAGGCTTTAGGAAACACTGAATTTAAAAAAGGCGCATGTTGAGGTTGCACCTGCTTTTCCTCTTTTTGGTGTAGCATCACAGGAAGGCAATCAAGCCTTGGAAATACAAGGATCATTTTTCTGCCAGTGGCTACAGCCACTGGCAGAAAAACAAGGCAATTTCTTAAGATGTGCTCTGCTTGTTACAAGCAGTAGTAGAAATTTACTCTGCCTACTGCAAAACCAGTAAATATGTTTTCCTCTAATGCCAAAATCCAGGGTACAGAAATTACTTCTTCAAAGGTCTGACGCCAGATGTCCATTTAAAGACAAATTCGGATGAATACAGGAGAGGGCCACAAAAACCCAGGTGCGCTGATCTCCCACATTCTCCAAGCCTCCTTCATTAACTTTGCTCCTATTCTGACTAGAATTTTAAACTGTTTTCAGAGAACAGCACCATCATTATTGCCAGTCTGTGCTTCAATTCATGCTCTCAACAGAGCATGAAGAGCTGTTGTTATGGAGCTGCCACCATAAGAACATGATGCAGGTACAGGAATGCAATTTGCATTTGAATTTGCATTCAAGTTCAGCACACCAAAGTCTGCAGATCTGTTCTCATACATCAACACCGAGACTCCAACACTGACATATAACAAATATCACTGGTACTCCTTTGCTGCAAAAATTCCAAGTCAACTGAGTTTTAAACACAGCCATCTTGGACAAACTGACCAGTTTTCCCCCAATCACTGCACACATTTTAAAAGCGTGTGAGTTTGACAAGCTCCCCTGCATTCTTTAACACACTGACAACAGGTTTACTGCGTTTGATTTCTAGTCATTGATACAGAAAGGTTTCAGTGTACTTAAAATGGCATCACAATCTGATTCTGCACCACTTGATCAGCAATCTGCTTGATTCTGCACCACCAAAATCTATAGGGACCCTGCCATCAATTGTAATGGTCCAGAAACAAGCATCAGGCAAGAAGAGGGCCCTGAAAAAAGGCAGAACTAAGAAGTACTGCAAAATCCCAAGTTTGCTAACCTCTGAAAATCTCTGTGTAGCAGCCTCAAATGTATACATAGTATAGGAAATACTTGATCACAAGAGTGTTCAGTATCACAGGCATCTAAATTAAATATCTATGCATATACCAGATGATATGGTTTGTATACTTACTAGGCAGATTACAGTAGTTTGGCAGAAATGGTTCAAATGTCTTAGTTTAAAAGGAACCAAGATAACAACGCTATGTAATTATGTATTAGTAGATGTATAAAATACCAATACTGATGTTTTATATCTAAAATAAAAAACACAAGCACCTTGCTTATGTATTAAAACATTCAAAGCCATCATTTGTGCTCAACTTTACAAAAATCTAAACAACAACTCTTAGTGCTTTTGCTCAGAAAGTCTCTACAATCTCTTATTGGCTTCAAATTGCCACCAAAAATTTTTCAATAAAGTAACTTCATTGATTTTCATTTTGTTTTGTGAAATGTAAGGAGCAAGCAGAAAGTACAGATTATGAAAAGTATATTAGCTTTTAAATATTGTTTTAGCTTTAGTCAGCCAGTGAAAAATTCCAGGATAGCCACATATTAGCAATAAGGTATTTTAACATAAACCTCATGGACCTTTTAAGCTTCAGTATTGTTAAAGGTTTTTTTTTTTTTTTCCCCTTAATAACTTAAGTTTTGCTCCTCAGTTCACGTCTTCCTCCTTTACTCAGTGTTTTATAAAACCATAATCACGCAAAAAACCCCAACCCTAACATGCTAATTTGTCAATTGTAGTTCTGAGATTTCAATATGAATTTCATTAATTTACCTAAAAATAAAACTGTATCACAGAAATACTAGGAAATCTTCAGGGGACACAAAAGGATGTGGTCTGGATATTCATAAAAGCTAACTGCAGAAATAAGCTCCTCTCTGAACCATCCCTTAAAGAACTCACGTTCTCCCTCAGGAGATGCCTCACTTCTACTGGGTGAGAAGAGATTAAGCTGGATAAACTTACCTATGTGAAAACAATTCTGACATCAAACCAACATCATGACATACAGGGAAGGCGATAGACACGTGAAAATTATACACAAGAAAACCTTCCACCAAATTATCTCTAGGAACATTTCTAGGAACAACATTTGCAGTTGGTATATAAATTTGAATTCTAAGAAAATAATAGGGTTTATGGATTTAGAAAACAGGGGTTTTTTTAAACACCCAGATAAAATACCTTAAGGGTGGAAGAAAAAAACCCAAAAAACACAATATGAAGAACCTTTAAAGATACAGCTTGATTCCTCCAAAGCAACAGGTCAGTCTTCCAAAGACCCCAACTAAGAAAAAAAAATATTTTAATGTCCTTTATACAAAAGTTGAACCAAAGCCCACATTTCCAACGGTTACCAAGACTGAAGCACTGTGAAAGGAGGTACATAAAAAGACAGATGCACAATACAAAAAACCAATAGTAGTTTCTCTTAGATTAAGAATAATCTGAGTATTGCATCATAACATACTGAGAAAATGCAATAAGCCTCATTAAACAAAAACATTAATGCTAGTTAGAAACAGAATCTCCCCAAAATAACCTCAACTTTAGTATTTCAGGCATCATTAGGAAAATCTGAAGTGTAATAAAATTATATTCAGAAAAAACCCCTATGAAAAGTTCATAAAAATCCCGTGAAATGAAAAAATACATTCAGTTATTTCACAGGTGTACCAGGCAGATGAGAGGAACATGTAGTTTATGGTTAACATAGTATCCTGGTTTCAGCTGGGATAGAGTTAATTTTCTTCCTAGTAGCTGCTGTGTTTTGGATTTAGTATGAGAATAATGTTGATAACACACATTGTGTTGCTGCCAAGTAATGTTTACATTAAGTCAAGGACTTTTTCATCTTCCCATAGAAGCTGAGAGGCAGCATAGAAAGGCACAAGCCGACCAAAGGAATATTCCATACCATAGATGTTATGCTCAGTATATAAATGAGGGTTGGCTGGGGAGCAGGGATCCGTGATTGCTGCTTGGGATGGGCTGAGCAATCGATCATCAGGTGGTGAGAGCAACTTGTGTTGTATCACTTCATTTTGTGTATTCATTTACCATTATTATTCTCTTCCATTACTGTTCTATTAAACTGTCTTTATCTCAGCCCACAAGTTGATTTTTCTTTTTCTCCCTCTTCTCCCCATCCCACTGGCAAGGGTGAGGGTCAGGGGTGGAATGACTGAATGACTGCATGGTCCTAATTGCTGTCTGGGGTTAAACCACAACACACAGCAAGCACACACTTTTCTAGGTATTTATGTGTTCCTTCTTAGGCCTCCGATTTTCACTTCAGAAGAGAAGCAGTTACAACCATCTTATTACTTGCCTTATTTTTCGTAGCAAAGTATGAAAAGGTCTGAAGAGTTCAGACATATCTTCTGGTTTATGGTCCAAGTTTAATGGTCCCTCGGAGTAGACAACAAGGCCACTGTAATTCAAACACAGGCACAATTACACACAAAAATGAAAATTATATTACATGGAGCAACTACTGAATAAGGGGTCAGAAAAGCAACTGCACACAAGCACTAGAGTTACACTCAAGTTACATATTGTTATCTTATTTTTGTCCTATTCACCCACAGTTAGTTGCTGTTTAAAGCAACAGGAAGATCCCCTCCGTCTATCCTGCCCCCACCAAAACATGGGAGAAAAGGCAATGGAAGTATAAGGGGAAGAACATATATTTATTTCATTGCTGAGCCTGACCCGTTAAAAAAAAAAAAAAAAACGAGAAACTGATTATCAAGTAAGTCGGGGAAAGTCCACTGACTTGGGAGAGACTGTAAACGGCTTTTACTTTCTAGTCTAAGTAAGTTCTAGGTATTATAGTTGACTCTTGAGATCCTGTTTTTCTACCTCTAAGATAAATACAACCTGATATTAAGAGGTGGTAAAAAAGAAAATACATTTGCTAAATTGCATAAAACACATTTTTGATAATACCATGCTTCTAAATCTACTCAGCCCTTGTAGAAATTTCCCTGGAAAGAGGTTAGTTCGTGAGCCTGAAAGCCATCATGTATGTCACTGTAGATATTCTTAACAGTTCCTCCTGCCCAAACCTGTGTCAGGGATTAAGCAAAATTCACCTTCTTCACCGTATCTACTACAGCACAGTGCACTGTATCCGACAGAGTGGATTCCACCCACACCAGGCACCCCTCTGCTTAAAACTGTTTAATCCTCTGCCCACTGAAAAAACAACATACGCTTTTCAAAGGCAAATCATAGAATTCTACGATTTGGATCACACATTCTCACACTCGAGATTACACAGTTTTTATTTTTCCCAGGCCATCTTCCCCTTTCTGCCCTTACAGTCAGTGCTCAGTTACCTAAGGTATTTCAAAGGTATGTTCTTTTTCTTACACTTTAATTACATGATGCTTCAGAGAGATTTCTAGCTACTCTGCATCCGAATGGTCCAGACTAATGGGGACCCTCAGCTGACTAACCAGACTGTAGATGCCTGTCACTCACAGGCTGTTCACTAGGAAAGTGGTAGCACCTCTGTGATGACGTATTTAAGAAGAGGGAAAATAACCCCAAACTGTGTGGCTGCAGACAGGAGCGAGAATATGTGCGAGAAACAACTCTGCAGACACCGAGGTCAGAGAAGAAGCGGGTGGAGGTGCTCCAGCTGCAGAAGCACAGATTCCCCTGCAGCCCATGGTGAAGACCATGGTGAGACAGGCTGTTACCCTGCAGCCCATGGAGGTCCACAGTGCAGCAGATATCCATCTACAGCCCATGGAGGACCCCACACCAGAGCAGGTGGATGCCCAAAGGAGGCTGTGACCCCATGGGAAGCCCACACTGCAGCAGGCTCCTGGGAGGACCTGTGGACCCATGGAGAGAGGAGCCCAGGCTGGAGCAGGTGTACTGGCAGCACTTCTGACCCAGCAAGGGATCCACGCTGGAGAAGTCTGTTCCGGACGGACTGCACTCCATGTAAAGGACCCATGCTGGAGCAGTTTGTGAAGAACCGTAGCCCGTGGGAAGGGCTCATGCTGGAGAAGTTCATGGAGGAGTGTCTCCTTGGGGGAGGGACCCACAGGGGAGCAGGCGAAGAGTGTGAGGAGTCCTTCCCCTGAGGAGGAAGGAGCAGCAGAAACAACATGCGACAAACTGACCATAGCTCCCATTCCCCATCCCCCTGTGCTGCTGAGCAGGAGGAGGTGGAGAATTTGGGAGTAAAGTTAAGCCCGAAAATAAGGGAGTGGTGGGGAAAAGGTGTTTTTAAGATTTGGGTTTATTTCTCATTATCCTAGTCTGATTTGATTGGTAATACATTAATTTCTCCCTCCCACTCCCCCAGTCAATTCTGTTTTGCCTATTGGTGAATGATCTCTCCCTGTCCTTATCTCAACACATGAGCTTTTTTTTCTTCCTTCTCTCCCCCGTCCAGTTGAGGAGGGAAGTCATAGAGCAGCTTTGGTGGGCACCTGGCATCCAGCCAGGGTCAACCTACCACAGATGGTCATCAGAAAGTTCAGAACTATGAAGGTAACAGAGGGTCCAAGAGATCTGACTACTATACTTGATCAACATTGCTTTGGGGACTAGGGTTTTGAGGGCAGGAGCAGGGAAAGGGGAGAGAGAGATAGAAGTTGCTTCTTTTGCAAGTCACTTTTTTTGTTGGCTTAAGACAAATTGTCTTGTTACCAAGGTTACATACTTCTGTGTTTTTTTTCTAAGCTTTATGGACTTCAACAAGCAGGCTGCCATGAAGCAAAGTAGTTACTGCTGACTCATGCCTAAACAAATGTTACTTCTCTGCTGAGTGAAAGCTCGAGGCTGCTCTCACTGAACTCCTAACTGATGTAAAATCACCCTTCCTTTGGCTTTCAGGTATAGTTTGCTTCCCATAGAGCTTAACTCTCAGAAGAAATTAAAAAAAAAGCAGGCTACAGCACTACAAAAAAAAAAGATTATGAAATGGCCTCTGTATACGTATCACCTTTGAAAGAGTTCTGAATCAAAGCTTGAATATAGTTGTAACATGGAAAGAACTAAGAGTTGGAAAAGCGTGTCTTAATATTTCCTACTAGGCTTAAAGTTAGACTACTACTGACACCTACTAGCCAACATACATTGTATAATGTGTACAGTAAACTGATGTCTGAAAAGAAACCTTAGACAAAAATAAGACTGAAAAGTATCCCTTAAAGCTTTGCTATTAGAGGACCAAGGGGATCCAGCACTCCTTGCCTCAGACCCATCCTTCTCACTAAGACACTGAGCAATAGCCTGACAACTTTGCTCTGCATCTGCTTGCATTTAACGGCTTCTCTTTTCACAGTCCAAATAAAAGGCTTGCATTTCTTCCAGACAACACTGTATCTGGATGGTGTAGTTTTCCTGTGGAACTTCACATGGCAGTGATTTATTTTCAAATTACTGGATACTTAGGAGCAGTTAAGCTTTTTCCTCTTCTGCCTCTGTCCTCTTTGTAATTTGGGATTGGCATGGTGTATTTTCCAGAGAGCCCTCGGTTTTCCAGTTAGTCATGATGTATTCTTCTTCATTGTGTCTTCCAGCAGTTTCGAACTGAGTTCTCACATTCCCCTTTTCTTTTGATAATCAGATTATTACTGTTATTATTTTTAGAATGACAGTTACAGACAATATCCTATTTAACAGGAACAATGGGCCACAGGGATTTCCTGAGAAGTGTATTACACTCAGGATTTGAGGTTTCTTATTTTCCTCAATTATACTACTTATATTAGCTAACTGTAAAACATTCACCATGGTAAAATATTAAAAATATGATGGCTTTACTCCAGAGAAACTGCTGTCTTATTAAATCATGAAGACTCATTAGGAAACACATCTGATTTGTTCAATATTGCAAAAACTGCATAAAGTAAAAACATTGCTTTAATTTAGTTGTCTCAAGTAGTCAATACAGGGCACAAATCTATACATAACTTGTACATATTAATACTTTCCTTGAAAAAGATTTAAGCCTAACTCAGTGGTCACAATACAGTTTGTCATGACCTTTTCTTTTGAACCTCAAGTCATTAAGAAAAATACACAGTTCCTACTGAAAATTTTTGGTTTTCAAGACTTGTATCCTTAGGTTATATTATTTTTGAGTGAAACAAAATATGTGCTTTCAAAAAAAATATTTCTGACAACATGACATTCCATAGACTGATGTTTTTAATTTCTTTCTGGAGGATGACTGATCAATTGTTCCAGGTTCCTGCCTTCTATATTTAGAGTTCTACCCTCTCTTTTTTCCCCTCTTGATATTCTACATGAAACTGTTAATGATTTAAAACAGAAGACAAAACATAATCCTCTTTTTATTTTTTTTTAAAGAAAGTACAAGAAAACTCAGGTGAAAAAACATACCAAAACTCTGAACAAAGTTTTTGAAACCTTCAGTAAATCTTTAAATGCGGCAGAGTGGAGAGTAGTTTAAAAAATTACTTACCATACAATGGCTAATCTTGGAATTGTAAACATTAAAGCTGGTTCATAGTCATCTATCATATCTTGAGTGAGGTATCCAAGCCTTAAGGCTCTAAGCAGACGAATAAAATTATTTAGTAAGAGATCAGACTCCCAAAGAATACATTTTAATAGGAAAAAAATTGAAAAAATTGCTATAAGTCAAACCAAATTGATAGTATTTAACTCATGAACTATTTTTGTGCAATCTAAAACACTGTGTATATAACTGACTGCTACAGTCTCTGCTTAAAAAAATATTAAGTGTTTAAAGATTTTTTTTTTCTCATTATAGCTTTTATAGCCATCCAAAGCCAAAATAGTTTTTATGCCATTTTCCCTTTTTATTTACTGTTTCATTCCAAGCTTCAGCTTGTTACTGAAAACCACTGGTGCTTAAAGTTTTTCAACTAAAAGAAACATTTTTGAAGAATGGGGGAAAGTATCTAGTTTCATTTTCAAATAAAACTTGGTATAGTCACCTGGGTCAACACCCCCTACACTAACAAACCAAACTAAAAAACCCTAGTTAAACACAGGAACTATTATTGAAGTCTAACAATTTAATAATTGGAGACACTTCATCATCCTCTAATACCATTTCAAATATCTTAAGCCCCTTTTAGGCTAAAACCCAATTTGCTTATCACTTGGCTATGTTTTCCAGGTTTCTTCACAATTTCTTAATATCCCCAGAAGTTTCATAATGTCCTCAGATCCCTTTCTCAGATTTGTCCATATCAGTGCATAAGATTAAGATAAGACTTAAAACTTCATACTAGTCCCACTTAGATCTGACTGGTCCCAAAAAGAATGGAAATAACTTTTTCTTATTCCTTGTCAGTACTCGTCTTGCCAATAATTGCTGCCGGTGGACAGCAAAATGACCACAATGCAAGCACTGTTTTATACTAATGGATGGATTCATATCAGTGCATGGCCCACTCTCACTCCCTGTTCCTTCCTACAGTCCACTGCCAGATTATCCAAAGCTGCAAATGAGAAACTGCCTTTTTCCTCTTACTGGGCTAATACGTGTATATGTAGTAACTCTCTAGCCGATAGAAAGTAATTCCTCCTACTTGTCCTGACCATTCTGAGTTGTAATCCTGTTTTCTGAAATGCCTGAGACACCTCTGATCTTGGTGTCATCTACAGACTGGGGCAGTGTGCTCTGTACTCCTTCATTCCTCAATGGAAGTTGTCATGGTTTGGGCTGGACTGGCCACCGGAACGAATGACAGATGCTCTCTGACCTTTCTCCCTTCAGACCACACCAAACCCAGGGTCCTACTTCACAAGTTCCAATACGACAGTAAAACCAACACTTACTCCAAGTGCATTTTGCAGTCCATTGACCTCTAATAATTACAACCCAGACTACTGTTCACTAGTTTCCTTTTGCGAACAGTGTTGCACTGCACAAAACCTCAGTAAAGCTGGCTATTTCACATGCTCTTCCCCTCTCCTGCCACCTGTTGAGCTAGTTACTCTGCCACAATGGAAAAGAAAAATTGTTCAACACCACACATTGCAAGCAAATTCACATTTTTCTTATGACTCCTAAAAGAACTTTTGAATTGCTGGATTGTTTGGGTTTTTTTAACATCATCTCTTCATACATATAAAGTCAAGCTCCAGTCCTGTAAGATTTCAAAGAGCTGTACAAGTTCTTTATGGTAATCACTAGAGGTCCACAGATCTGAATCCTCTCCCCATGTACTCTTGCTGAAATATCATTAAGTCTTGATGTCTTGAACAGATTTAGCTTATTTAAATGCTTAGTCTTCATGTACACATCCATTACTAGGCATACCAACAGTATTGTTACTGTTGGATTATCAATTTTGGGGTGTTTTTTGACTAGAAAACAAAAAAGCATAGTCTTGTGCCTGGCAAGCATACTTAATGCTTTTTAACTTTGTGCTTAGATACTAGAAAAGCAAAATACC
The DNA here is from genome assembly GCA_013398295.1 of Chionis minor. NCBI lineage: Eukaryota > Metazoa > Chordata > Aves > Charadriiformes > Chionidae > Chionis > Chionis minor. The sequence goes on from VZSF01003005.1 coordinate 349,556, forward strand.
AGGTGTTTTATGGTGCTTCTTAAAAACTACAGTTAAAGTACTTCTACAAAAGCTCAGACTGAAAGTAAACACAGAAATTAAAATTTGGTACTTAACTAAAATGCTTACCTCTCCACAGTTTCACAGAAAAGTACGATCACCTCTTGCTGTACATAATATTCTTTTGGAGACTTCACAGGTACCATGGCAGACACATAACTACAAACATTATAAAATAACAAACTACTATTTTACATGCTTTAACAAATCAGATTATAAATAAAAATAAACCTAAGACAAATCATCTTAGAAATCTAACCTTTCCTGTACCATTTTGTATTTATTTTGACAGTACTCACTATAAAAATTGTACAGTTTAAGAAACTATGAGAAATGCTGCTGATTTACTTATTGCAGATTGAGGCAGCGGAACTCAGTAGTATTTTAGAAATATAATTACACACATTTAGCAGTCAGAACTCCATATTGTGTGGCACAGGGAGGTAGGGCCTAGAAAGATCTTTAATGTCACATCTTGAAGACAGAATAGTGTATGCGGCATTTTCTTTAGAAAAAAAGACCTGACTAAAACGCACATTTTCTCTAGAAAGGTTTTACCTGAAACTATACTAGTGAAATTCAATTACCCAGCAGAGACAATTTAGGAGACTTAAAAGTTGGCCTTGTTTCTATATGGAACTACATGCAAAAGCAGTAATTCACAAGGTAAGAAACACTGGTAAAGTAAGTGGCTTTCTGTCACCATATTACTTAATCAGTCATTTGTAGATGACAGGTGACACAGGAAGAGAAAAAGTTGTTTGCAAAACAACAGCAAAGAAAAATGTTCTATATAGAGCATTGGTACGGACAGGCCAGAAACCAGACATAGGCACTGTCCAAAGTGCAGTTACTGACTGGCATTGGTGTCCGCACCCAAAGCCACACTTAAAAACATATTTTTAACTAATGGTTTCAATTAAAATATTTTTCAATGTAACACTATAATGATTTTTTTTGAATCAGAAAAATTGCCTGAGTAAAATAATACAAAAGACTGTGAAGGTAGGGCAAACAGTAATGGGAGACAAAACAGTCTACAGATTACTCCCAAGAAAAATTTAAAACACTGCTCAGTTCTAAGAAACCTGTTCTGCTGGAGGTAGAAATGGCTTTATTTATTAGATCCGTAGATAATCTTGTCCAGTATCCTGTCTGTAACTATGCCTAACACCACAAACATCTAATGGAGATGCAGAAAGCTTGCTTTAATTCTGAAACACAATGCAAGACTTGGTCAATATGACCTTTGATGCAATAAGCAGTTTCTTTTCGCTTAACCACAAAAGCAGTTATTTTTATTATAAACCTCCAAGCCATTTTTCAATCACAAGTTTTTAAATCAGTGAGTTCCTGCGGTTAATTATGGCTTGTATAAAAGCATTTCTTTCATCCGATCTCAATTTGCCTTCTTAAATTCACTGGGTGCATCTTGCTTTTATCTATATGCACAAGAGAACAAAACCTCATAATCTCTAGACTATTTTTATCATACTTTTTTTTTTAATATCTTATTTGTCGCCTTTCCTCTGATGAAGAAAACATTAAGGGAAGAGATTTATGGCTTCCTTTTGTGTCTTGAAAAACCACCCTCAAATGGCATATGCCAGTATGCAAATAGAAGATTATAGTTTAGTTGAAGAAAACAAGTGTTGATTGCTAAAAAGCTCTTTAATTTTCTTTTCATTATTGCTATCCTGGAAGGGTAAAAAATCTAACAATACAACAAATTACCAAAGAATTCAAATACTATGATAAAAAAATTACATACTTTTTCCAGAAAAATAAAATTGAACAAAACGGCCAACTTCCAAAACCAAACAAGCCACACAACAGCTGTAGTAGCCAAGCCAACGCTCACAGCCAACACATTTACTTCGGATCTTTTACCTTAATTCAAATTCAGCAAAAAGGACGTCAAAATGCTTCAGCGAATCTTTCATTTTTTCTGTGTAGAGGTTCAAATCCCTTAAGGCCTGGTCACGAATGATATTTCTAACTTCCTCTAGGCTTCGTGTCAGATCCTTGGCCAATGGCCTCATAGCCATACTCTCAATTTCACGATTCATAATAATTGAACCAGCAGCCAAACACTATGAAATAGATTAACACACAAAATATTGCTACAACATTATTTTTAGGTTTAAAAAAAGCACAAGATATGATATTTAATACCTTGAACAAGGGCAGTGCTTAGCCCCAATTTGTTGCAAATTATTAAACAAGTGAAAGATTTAAGACTGATAGGCCAAGTCATAAGTATTCACATAAAAGGTCAAAGAGCAGCTCAGTCCAGGACACACGAGAAAGGGGTGAAGTTCAAATGCAAGAACGACAGAGCTATCAGAACTTAAAGCTCTTCTCCTACTAGTTAGGCAGTAAGTATTGGTAGGATATATACTCTCTGTATGCAAGGATTGCTCACGTAAAAGGGATGGGAATCTAGCTAAAATATGACCAACGGACTGTTTTGATTCAGGCTGGACTGCTTGATTTTTTAAAAATAATTCTATTCCATACCAAAAGAACAGAAACTCTGCAACCATGATGCCTTTTGCAGCAAAACTGGTCACTGGCTAGCTGGGCTGGGGATCCAGCTAGACCAGGATCCTGCCTTGTGCAGAAGCTGTGAATATATTTTATAGGAAAGAACATAAAAGCCAGGTTACAGAGTGATTCTTCCCTTTCAGTTTCTGAAAGCAGTTATTTAAGATTCTCCTTGCCCCAACAGTTATACATGACGCCCTCTTACCAACTCAAAAGACATTAAAAGTAGATTTTTACTATAACACATTAATAAGAGTTTTTAAAAATCTTGATATTAAAAACAAGCTATTTAATAATCTCTGCTGCTTGCTTTATTCCTTTATGGACATGTTCAGGAGACAACAAGCACTGATACTAAGTCATACTTACTCCGTTATTGGAAAAATTTTTATTAACTGAAAGTATACAAGGTTGTTCTAGTCTCAAAGGTCTCTTTTTTTCTCTTTTTTTTTTTTTTAATTTCCACTTGCAGCTTTGTGTCAGTCCGTTCTCCCCCACACTCCCCTGGATAGGAGGCATTTCTGCAGCTCTGTGTGGGGGACCTGCAACCCCAGCTCTTGCTCAGCACCCTGATGCACTGATTCGTGTTTTAAGGGCACTCAAGAAGATCATGTTCTCACCTCTTATCAGCCAAAGGAGTATTTGTGGGAAAGTATGGATAGGGCAAGTCCTACCTGTTGATAGGTACTCTCAGCCTGATAATTCAGAGCAATTGCTCTGACAAGGACACACGAGCGTATATTCATAACGGTCCCTACAGTCTTCCTTACTACATCAATTTACAGGAGGAAGACAGCATCTACTGTCTGAGTTGGCATTACTTAATCACCGCATACGTTACCTTCTCTGAAACCAACAGGTCTCTTCAGCCTCTTGGTTTGATTTGGAGGAAGTGAAACCATTAGCCTGTGTAACACAAACTGTGAATAAAGGGCAATAAGGTTTTTTTCCTCCTAGAAGATACTGGCTGTCTCAGTGATTCCCTCAAGCATTTTCCACAATCAAGAAGTTAGTCCATTGGCTGGCACTTTCCCTGTTTGCTCATTGCTGTAATCCTGGTTTGTTAGTCCCTTAGAGTAAGAAAGCATAACGGGATTCACAGGAATTCATTATGGACGATTACAGAAAGAATTACCTCACCTTCTCCTACCTAAGCACCAAGGAAGCACCACTAAGCCATTATGTGGCACGGCATCACCTGGATAATAGCTGTTAAGGTGACACGACAGTAAGAAAGCTTGCTGCTGGTTTTGCTGAGGACAAGATTATCAAATTAATTTTGTAAATTCTACACAGGACTTCCCTGACTCAGAGGAGCCTACAATTAACAAATGTCAAAGATAGTTTCAGAAACAGTACGTATCGAGGTATATTGGACTGAACAAGACAGGAACTACTGATGGAGAGCGTGCACTTTAAGAACAAAGGAGGAACTGGCAGGAAAAAGAATGAGCAACAGGAGCCCCCAACCCTCAACAAATCCATGGTGCTTAGTCACCTTCAGGCCAGCAGACCTGAAGACACAAAGTTTATCATTAAAGATGCCACAATGATTTTTATTTTTTTTCAGCTAGACATCAGTACTAATGAATAAGTATCTTACATATCACATCATTTTTTCTGACACTTCAGGCTTTCCTTGCTGAAAATAATTAAAGCTTATTCACTAGAAAAATCCCTTGTTCCTACAGGTTGCTGTAGAAGCAGGTCTTTGAGATAAACCAGGTAAGAGAAGTGGACTTCAGTGTTCTGCACAGAAACCATTTTTAGCATACACATGAAACAAGTCAATTATTTGCAACAAATGTCAGCTGAACAAGTTAGGTATGTTTAATACAAGCTATAGCATATAGCTGTATTTATTTAACAGACATTAAAATAAAGTGGTAGCACACATTTATATTTGCTGGAGACAAACTTTTATCCTGATAAAATTCCCTTTTATATGCTTTCAAAATTATAGAAACAACCAGGGATGAGATGTGAGATGGCCCAACAGAATAAAAAAAACAAATTAAAAAAATATTATTTATCAGATGCTAATTCACAAAAGAATTTTTTTGAAAAGGTGGTCGTAATGACAGCAGGCAATTACGAAAATAAACTGGTATGCTGTTAACCCAACCAATACCAAAACTATAGTTAAAGAATCCCGTTCCACCGAGCATCCGGAGCAAGTTCTCAGAGATCTTCACTTTGCTCTGTAATTATATGTACCATTTTCAGCAAAGTCTCAAGATGTACTTTAAACTTCTGGCTTTATGCCACAAAAAATTGTCCATTAACCCCAAGTAACAGAAATATGAGTGACTTACTTCTGCTCCAAACCAAAGCTGCCCTGCAAGGTTGTCATGGCGTATTTCCTCTGGAAACTTAACACAAAAGTCTCGGTTGGCCCGTTCATGTGGAATGCATTCATCCATGATTTGATTTATGATGTTCAAAACATTATCCTGAAACAAAATATAGGTTAGCATATATACTGTTTCCACAGAAATCCCACAAATTTTTTTCTAACTTTGAATAGAATTTATTAGTGAGGCACCAACTAATCAAGCTAGAAAATGCAATATTTAACTGTCACGGTCATCATACACTCAGAGAAAAAGAATACTGCACAGAAAGAAGAGTGGCAAACTTTACTTTTTTTAGCTTTTCTAGAGACTGTTTCTCAGATTCACTGCGCTTTGACTACTTTTGTGGATCTTCTGATGTGGAGCTTGTTACTTCCAGCTATCTCTGTAAAATACAAGTACATAAACTAGAAGTACAAGAAAATTAGATTTTTCTCATTTCCTCTCAGCAGCCTCGAAGTGCAAATACACACTTCATTCTTCCCCAAAAGAATATCTGACGAAGTACCCTGGGGATGTCAGAAACTGAGGGGACCACTGGAGTTGAATAGGCTTAAACTCATCCTGGGAATCTGAATCTGGCCGGGTCCACACTGAAGTGCCCAGTGGGCAAGGGCTGGCACGCCTGCCTGCCATCTCACTCCCTGGCCATCCAGGAGGATAAGGGGACACCACACAAATTAGAGTGTCTTAATTACTGCTCTGATCTACATCTGCACCAGGACAAAGATCAAAGACCTATAACCTCCCTCTTGATATGCAGTAAATAATCTGTATTCATTTATTTGAAAAGATAATTTTCACATACCCCTGCTGGGAACTGCATGGAATTTGATTAACATAATAAAGGTAGATTCAGACCATGAAAAAGGCTGAGTGCTTTCATTAAACATGTTTTGTCCATCTCATGTTTCTTCCACTATTTACAGAATTCATGTCCTATTTAAAATATTTTTCAAACAAATAAAAACAAATCTGTCTGTATAGGACTGTTTAACAGACAGAATTGCTTTAGGTCTACATTTCACTGTTTTATTTTCCTCTGCATTTAAAAAACAATAGAAGACAGGAATTTTGAAGAAACCTGCCCCTTTAGCATGTTCCCTGGCGAGAAAGACAAAACCTACTTTAGGTACAAAAAGAGATTCACATTGTCTGTAATTTCAGTGGAGACTGCTGTAACTGCTGCTGCCACACATTAACATTAATGCCATAATCACAGTTATCTTCATCCAAAATAAACAAACAAACCATTTGCAATATGTATTAGACATTGATATAAGGTACTTCATGTTTTAACTACTAAAACATTTTTACATAGATGTATTTTTTGCAAGTCTGTCATGAGATAACATTTTATTTCAATAAAATTGTTAAAAACGAACAACACCCCATACATTTAAAACACACTGGCACACGTAATATTCAACCACCCTCTCTAGAAACAGCTCTGGAAAAGCAAATGCTCTGTGGGTCCTCCATGACATCACAACGCAGACCATGGCCCAGCAGGTATGTGAAGAGACAAGATAACAGATAACAAAATTTGGGAGATGCACCCCTCACTCCGCTGGGTATTAACATACTGCCAGGATAGTGGGGCACTTGGATCCCTAGAAATTCAAAGAGATGCTCATTGGAGAAACTGAGGGGAAAAACCAACCTCACAATAATCCCTTGTGTAACTACAAGGGGAATTTAAGTTCAAATCCTGGAATAAGACACAACAGAGCAAAGATGCCCACACACTGTTTCAGCACTGAACCACTGGCTGAAGAACAAGCCAGACTGCCACCACCTTCCCTCTCCCGGATAAAATGGAGACAGTCAAAGAATCTCATGCAAATTAATACGACGCTTTAAAGGGAGAAAAAACAGACCAATAACAAGCTTCCTATTTTTCTTCCTTCTGTTTCTTAATTCCTGGTATTAAGTATACTCTTCTCCTGATTATTTAGCTAGATCTAGCTGTGGAATCAAAACATTTTGAATGTAGGTCTCATAAGGAAATCAACTCCTAGACCACTTAGCTCCCACCCAAAGTTACAGAGCAAAGAATGAAACTGAGGATTAAAACTTTTAAACTGTAGAAGGGCATAAGTCACTCAGGATGTATTTTAAATCAGTTATTACTGATCTATTTTGAGATCAGGTGCTTTGACTGTAGCTCCCACTTTACCACCAGAGCAATACAGGTTGGCACATGAGGATGAAAAAGCCAGATTCCTGTTTTCAGGGAATTAATAAAAGTTTGCAAGGATCTTTTAGCATTGGAGAGATACTGTGCTATGAAGTAATCCTACCAGTTAAATTTTATAAAAGCTGCAGGAAATACAAAGAAATATTAAGGCAGAGAAGTCTGAGAAGAATTACATTTAAACCTGATATCAGATTTTAAATAATACAATCCCATTTTAATTTAGGACATGATATTCCAATTTATTTTACTTGCCACCAAACTCGAATATAGGAAAATGCAATTTTCAATTTCTTACTTTTTTTAAAAAAAGCTACACAGAATAGGATGAGGCCCATAATGAAAAGCTTTCGTCCCAATTTTTTTTTTAATTTAGTACATTATTTTTTTAAACACAATCTTTTTTTACAGAAGCTACAAGACAGATTTAATTCCCTTTTTATAATTACCAACATACATACTGAAAATTCCTGATACATCAAGGAATGTTTTATTGCAAACAGAAAAAAGCAATGGGACTTATAGCTTGCCAAGCAACTGTTCTATATTTTTATTCTGTTTTTCTATCCATTACAGCTGTAAAAAAGTATTAAGATTCCATCTAAATCATCTCAGGTGATACTTATTATAGACATCATGACATTTTTTACCTTAATGCACTTAAATCAAATATTGCAACTGAAGGTAATAGTATATAATATAAAGATAATAAAGTTTTTACAAAGCAAGTATACTACTAGTTTTTCAGTATATCATTTGTTTACCACCTAAATGACATCTAATATTTCTTCCTCATTTCTTCAATATTCCTGTAATCTCTAGATGCTTCTGCTCCAGAGCACCCAAGACCTACCAACACATGTCCGTGTATGCCAAACTTCCCAAGTCAGTTTAAAAAAAAATTTATTTGTGCAGTATTAGTAAGTTAAACCACAGGTAATTAGAACTTTAATATACATTTCCCAGTGGAGATAAGTCACAATAGCTCAATCTCTGTACTAGTAGCAGTTGTGTGTAAAGAGTTATCTGGCTTCACCTAGCCAGTTGGTCATTCTGTCAAAAAGTTAAGCGAAAAAGCCAATTAGAGAGATAAGCACCTTTTCCTGCATACTCTGTCAGCGATACTGAAGATTAAGGAAAGAATAGTTGATGGTACTTCACCATTTAGTACATAAATGCTGAAAGAATTATACAAGCTGAATTACTTTTGCTGTTTCAAGACATGCAATTTCCCAAATTATCTGATTTTCTACAGGGTTTATTTTATACTTCTACAGACAAAAAAAATCCCAATTCTCCATCACTTTTGTTTCCTCTTCCATTCCTCCTTATGACACCCAGAGCTAAGTAACCTAAATGGGAAATCTGGAATACTTGCTCCTACAATGATTTCAAATCTCAGCTGCTTTGAAACTGGAAGGATGCCAGCCAATTTAGATAGACTATCCAATGCATTGTAAGCAAATTAGTCTTTTCTTTAAAAGAGCTTCAAGAAACATTCAATTTAGTTAATTACAGTATTCTGCTTTGTAAGCTAAGAACGAATGCATTCAGATACACGGTAGCATTGAGGTTTTGCTCTAATTTAAGCAACAGAAATCAATTAGTTGGAATTGAAGTAGTAAATCTTTCACTTGATCTATCTTTCTACATAAAAGCCTCCAGATTTTAATGTATCCTTTGGTGGCTTTATCTGTTATCTTTTGATTCATTTGCAGACTGGGATGAGCACAGTTTTGTTTTAGCTGCACTGTTTAGGCTCTCCAGCAGCACAACAGGCAGCTGCTGCGGAGATTCTGCTTTGGGATTTACTCCAAGTTCCTCATTTCCTGGAAAACAGAGCTCAGTGTTTCATGTAACAGAGAGCACTTAAATTTTATTTTGATAGGAAAGATGAGTGGTATTGAGATAATGTATATAGTCAGCCACAGTAGAGGACAAGAAGTTGGTTTATTTTTGGCCCAGCAGTAATTGGCCATATACTCAATCAGAGCATAAAGCTAACAGCAACTGCCACATTAGCTTTCTGAATAGGTACAAAAAGAAAAGCCAATAACTTCATCTTACTTATGCTCTAAAACATATGTTTAGATCAACAACAGGCAGACTTATCTACCCTTTCATACATGTCCTTGATAAAATCTATATTGCTCTTCCATACTTATATTAAATTTAACATGACCTTCTTGAGGTCTTTTGCAAGACATCTTCCTGTGTTACTCAGTGCTTCTTTGACATCCATTTTTTGAATTATCAATAAAATCTAGCCAAGGTAACAGTCTCTGATGATATCTTCATGTGCTTAATAAAGGGTATTTTAGCCTCTTCATTTAAACATATCCTTCACATTTTTCATTTCTTTTCCTGGCTTCATATTAAGCTGCAGACCTCCTCCAACATCACATTTATGACAAACAGAGGCAACCAGTGAGCACAAATCAAGGCCAAACATAAAGGAAGCTTGTGTTGTAATGAAAGCAATTAGCTAGTAATCAGGTTTTCATTAATAAAAGAAACCAATAAGGTGAGATACTCTTTGATGTACTAAGATTTCAAAGGACACCCAAAAGTCCTGGCTTCAGAACCCAGCAGGGTCTCTGCGGACAACTGTTTCACCCATCAGAGATCCAAACTCTCTCTCCAGACAGCAACAAGTTCCACCGCTTTCCCTCCAGCCCGTCTTCCACAGATCCTGAAGGCTGTGCTTTCCATCTCTCTCTCTTGCCTGCTCAGCCATTTCATTATTTCCAACTGCCAACTTCTAGACAATCCACCTTATAAAAGTAACTTAGGATTTTGCTGTGTATGAACTTTGGGCAGTAGATCCTAGTTTAACCTGGCCCACTGTAGAGCAGTACCAAAATTCATCATGAATTAAAGGCACCTTGGATCTCTAGCAATTTAAGTGCTGTATCGCCCCAGCGCAGCAGCAATGACTGTTGCAGTTTGTGTTGAACTGCAACCTCAAAGCTTCTCTTCTTGAACTGCTTTCCTAGCATACCCTCAGGAGGGCACTAAACACTTCAAATATCACAGGTATATTAATGGAAATTTTGATCTTACCTCCTGCACATATTCAAAATTTATTACGCATGCACTGAATAATTACATCTCCCCAAGTAGAGCGATTGTTACATATGAAGTGGTGAACACTGGTACACCAATTTTCAAACAAAAGAGGTCACAGAAAATTTTGAGCATAGCTTCCAATAAAAATGGTTCTTTAACAAAGATGTAGTATTTATTTATTGGCTAAAATGATATTTTTCACTAAGCCTGTGTGCACTCTTTTGACAAATTACATTTAAATTTCACTTACATCTGTTCTGTCTCTAACACTAAGACCTAATCATAGAATTCATTTCCCTCTTTTCCTACTACCCACCTAAATATAGCTCTCAGTAAATAAAAGAGGAATCCCCATTTACAGAAGGGCTCTTTGTAACTAACACCAACTTGAGAGACTACATTAAGTACAGCATCATTACAGGGCATCATCCTCTCTCTGCAGAAGAGAGCATTTTCAGATCTCAAAAAAAAAAAAATCTGTGTTCCTGATGCTACCATAAGAAAAAAAATCTGTTTTACTCCTCCACACCAAAAAGTCATTAACTAATATTAGACATGACTGTCTACTGAAATGTGAGCCAAACTTGTATAAACCTGTACAGAAAGACTGTTCTCAGTACAGAGCTTTTCAGCCAAGCTTCCCTTTATCATTAAGAGATAACTGAAGAACTTTATCCAGTGACTCAAAATATTACTAGATATACATTGTGGGTACAGACATGCTCTTACAGCAGAGTATACATACTTAAGCCTTTTCTATAGAGACTCTAAAATGTTTGGTTTATAGCAAAAGACATTTGAAAATAATCCAGTAACCTAGTACACTAATATCCCCTTTTACATAGTTTCATAGCAACAGAAGAATATTTGCTTTGAACATGGCTATCAGCTGCAATAAACATAAAATGGGCTTTCACCTCCACCAATACCAGGCAACTGCCTGCCTACTATTGTAGAGCGATCACAAAACTGCCCCAAAATGCACTTCAGGGTTTCCCAAGCACGAAAACTTTTGGCCTGGCACAGCACTGGCAGCACCTTCTTCATATCACTCCAAAGCTGCTTTGCAGCAGAGGCCATGGGCAGAACAGAGGCCATGGGCAGAACAGAGGCCATGGGCAGAACAGAGGCCATGTAATCGTGACTTACTGCCACCTTCACTCTGCCTTCCCTTACTGCAGAGCGAAAGCATCCTGCATCCCCAGCGCATTCTGTGCTGGGCTGGCCTGGAGCCAGCTTTCCTCCCTGTGCTGCTCTGCTGCAAATTAATTCCCTGACCTGCAGTGCACAGCATTTTCAATCCACTCTGCTCACAGTCTTAGATATAGGTCATTCAGAGAAACTGCCTATTATGATCCACATGAGCAAGTGGAAACACATATGAAAACTTGTTAACATGGGAAACTACAATTTAAGACTACAGTAGCACACACTATTACGATCCTTTTTTCAAAGAAAAAATATCTTACAATATTAATCATTTCCTACATAAAATGAAATATTTTTTTCCTTTCTGTGTTTTGGATTCATGATAGAGTTGCACTGATGGCCCAACTTACGGTCAAGTATTTTACAGTTTCTAGCCATCATGCTAATCATTCTGTAGTGAAAGATAATAAAAGTGACCAAAGTTTCCAAACAACAATGAAGAAAAGCTGTTGAACAGGCACAATTAATTATTTGACTTACTAATTGGAAGTGTTTATTGACACAAATTTGATTTTTATCTAGCTAGATCTTTCTACTGATCACTTAATATTTCGGGGGGTGGGTGTGTAAATTTAAAACTGTCATTACTAGCCTGAGTCCAACAGAAGAAAAAAAAATCAACTTTTCAGATATTTACAAGCTATTTAGTGTATTTAGCACAATTATACTCAGGTTATTTTTCTTCATTCACAGTGCTTTGAAGTACAGTAAAAGCATATGAAAAGGCTGACAAGCTTGTGTGTTTTCAAAAGACATCTTACAAGCTTTCACTCAGTTGCACACCCAAACAGCAAACAGGTACCTGACATCAACTGTTTGAGTATGTCAGGCAGCACAGAGAAGACATCTGTTGGAGCCATGCAGCTCACTCAAGTAATCATTACTAGGAGTAATGAAATGACAAATGTTGTAATCAATTATAAAACATCTGAACCAGAGATGAAACTCTATAGGAAAAAAACCACAAAGAACTTACAAGCTCTATTATCACAGATAAACAGTGCAGCAGAAGTGTGCATTGTCTGGAATTTAAGGTTAATCTTGACATTATTACTTAAATAAAAAATGCTTTTCTTCTCAGTTTCACTTTCTGTCCTAAACTGGCAAATGTCCCCACTTAAATTGGAAGAGATTATATAGAAGAGAATAAATTTTTTTGAACAAGTTTTGGCTCACTCTCCCATCAGTCAACTGCCCAATCCTTCCAGCATGAAATTCTGGCATTCCTATATCTGCATCAATTCTCTTAACTACCAACCTTACGAGAATTTCTCCAGAGTACACCAGCTCTGTTATATTTTAGAAAAAGCCTCAAAAACTGGTACAATTCAGAAAACCAGCACGATTCCCTCCTCACCACAGACCAATGAGTAACACCCAAGTGTTCCAATACAACTGAGCGGGCTGGAGAGGATCTTCTTCCCTCTACTGTTATAATTTTTTTTTCTCTACTACAGTTTCTAAACTGTGGGAACATGAATGCTTCTTTCAGTCAACTTCTTCCCTCGATCTCAATAATTACCCTGCTGTCTCCTTCACTGACCTCCACTAACACAACTAATATAATGTCTCAAGGGTTGCAAATCAAGCAGGCTAGAAAGACTTGGCCATTACTTTAGCTAAAAGTACTCCTGGCTCAAGCCACACTGTTTAACCTTGATATCAATTAACAAAATAACATCAGAAATAGATTCTTGCCAACTTCTAACCAATCATTAGGTTTCAGAATCCAGTGAGGAGTTTCTTACAGCTTTAGTCTAACTTGTGTCGTTTAATGAGATCTATTTCTGCCTAATTCTACACAAAAATGTTCTTAAATGGACAGACGCAATCAAACATGAAAATGTCGCACCTCTGAACTGCCTCATTGTTCACAGTAATTATAGTACATAGTCCCAGTTTGCTCTTGTCAAGAATGTTAATGAATACAATTAGTATTTCTTAGATAACTCACTGCCAATCCACTATGACACCGGCATTGTCCTATGAGTTATTTAACAGCTCTTTCACAGACACCTTCTTCATCAAGGGACGCTCATTATTGCTGACTTTCTTTTTAAAAATTGCTTTCCCTTCAGCATGGATACAATTCAGATAAAGCACAGAGTAAAAGGGTGTTATTTTTTTTTCCTAAAGATTCCTTATTCTCACACCACTTAAAACTTATCAGATAGTAGGAGACACCTTCAGATAAGTTTTTTTTTTACACCTGAAATATAAAGCCACTTTTCAAAGACAGGCAGCAAACAGCGTAAGGCTGTTTTGCAGTGTAAGCAGAAGTTAGGCAGCAAGGCCAACTTGAGAAGCCAGCCCCTTATCTCACCCGCTTTGCAGCTTCTGTTCCCATCTCCAGGCTGTCACAGGCTGTCTCACCAGCTCTCTCAGCCCACTTGGACAGGGGGCATATGTGAATGGTTTCAGTACACTAATCCACAGTAACCCAGGTCATTTTGCTATTAGAGTTTGCAGAATGACTCTGCAAATACCTGTAATCAGTACAGCTGAAGACGTGGTTTCCCAGGGGTCTAAAGCTGACCACAGCTTATTTAAACTGGCTATGGATAAGAATCTGTATAACCACTCCTCTCCCTACTCCTCTCTGCACATGCTGCTCTCTGGCTCTGTGTCAGCACTTTCATGCCATCGTGCACCAACATGGACGATGAATCAACATGACCATTTGGCTCAGTGTGACCCCACCAAAACCTCCTCTACAACCAGGCTCCCAGGTGATCCCACACACTCCACGGCTGTTCAGTCACTACTAGAACAGGAGCCAGGTTCCTGGAGCAGACGAAGGAGGGAAGGAGGGAAGCACAACATTACCTCTTTTGATGGCAGCACAATCTTAAATCAGTTTAAGCCAATGCGAACTTGTGCTTTGAGGTAGTGCAATGCTGAAGTGTGGGTATAGGAACAATAATAGTTTATTGTAAACTCCCAGTTTACAAACTGGGAATGAAAAACCTTTAAATTGACATTCCCAATGGACCATGGAATTATGCCTAAAGAATTGTGTGGTAACACAGAAATAAATGTTTCTGCAGATTTTTTTTTTTAATAAAATCAAAGTTTATTTATCCTGGTTGCCCATACTCAACCACATATCCAAGCAATATAGCAAAGAGATTTAGTAACACTAAAATGTTTATAACATTTCCATTGAGTGCCCCAGGGCTTGCTTGAATCAAAGCCTAAGCAATCCATACACACAGCTGCTAAACTTATCATAGAACTCTCACCAAAACCACCCAAATTAACATATTTTTTTTTTCCTCCTGAAATCACTCTATGCATTCCCATTAAGACAGTCATAAAACCTAGCAGTGTTAATCCATGGCACTGTTAGATTTAAAAGCCTTTACCTACTAGGAGAGAAAGAACACACTTTCCAAAACAATGGAAAATCTGATTCCACTGAATATGGAGTTAATTGAAAGAGTTATGCTGAAGTTCTGTAGCTGTAGAGAAAAGATGAAGAAAGGCCAATATAGTATGACACCATCAATAAACAGTTATATCGAGCAATAGATCAATTCAAAACCACAGAGCCCAAATCTTTTGGCATCTCTATTCTATCCAGGTCTAGGATCATTTCTACTATCTGTATATTTTAAATGAGTCACCTAAGGATCTCCTAAAATTTACATAAAGATAATGCCACCTTCCTCATTGAGGAAGGCCCTCAGAATTTTATTTTCTCAATTATAAAATATGGTGCACTTTTAGACTCTTATTTGCATTGCAGAATAAACCAGACAACCACAAATATGTTAATTAGTTCTACTGAGAGAACTCTTCACATTCCAGCTACAGGGTTAAATTATTTTCCAGTCAAATTTGCAAAATCCCTATGGAGGCCAACAGTACAAATAATAAACAGGGTTGACACAGAGGCCAGAGGTTTGCATGAATGTGTGAAAATGGAAAAATCTTTTTTAATCCCAGTTACCATGCAAGTCAAAAGTAGACATGATTCTGCAAGCCTGCTAGAATTCATCCTTATTTATGAGATTACATCAGACCTAAACAGAAAAAAAAACCCACCACCCCCCCCAAAAGACCTTCTCACAGTATCAGAACAATTCTAAAGTAAAATTACAAGAGCTTACGTCAATAAGACAGTTTATCTCAGTGCCTCAGTTGCACAAATCAATTCAACAAGCTTTGCAGCCTAAAGATGATCACTTGTGCTTCTACATGAACTACAATGCTGCTTTATTATGAACACTATATAACCGGAACAAAACCGACTTCAGCAGTAGTTACAGATACCCTGGGGCACCTGAGAAATCAAAGAATACAAATATCTGTTGCTTGCTATTCACTTAAGTACTTTGCACAGAAATGTTGAGAACTGCCAATGTATTCTCAAAGCAAATCCTAGAATTTAGGTTGTGTACATCACACAGTTGCATCAAGAGTACTAAATTTTTAACATTAAACTCTGGGCTTTTTTCTGAACTATGGAACAAGAAGCCGTTTTGGCATATAAAAAAAGTTATCTTTATTTGACTCACAGTGGGAAGAACTGTGTACTTGGGGTAATACTGCTGCTGTTCATTTCAACACTACTTTTAAAAGTGTTGAAAAAATAGCACTACAGTAAAAACCAAAAATCCAGCAGGAGAGAGCAGATGGCATAAGCAAAAAGGTAAGCATTCTTAACCAACACAGCAGAATTTCCGCATAATTCATTTCAAGTATTTATTTCCCAAAACCTCTAAAATGGGAAGTTTTTATGTGCTCTCCAAACATTTCCTTATCACAAGCTGTTTTCATATCAACCATTTCAAACTTCTTTGAAGCAATACTAACTTGCTAATACATGTAAATTCATTCAAAAATAAATATTTTTTTTTAAATTACTGTCTCATAGTCTGCGCTTTTTCCACCAAGAACATTGTGCTGCAATGGGCTAACACAAATTCCTTCAAAAATGTTAAGTTTAACGCAGAAGACAGTTGCTGTATCTTTACAGCACAAAAGCAACTGGGAGTTGACTGAACTATTTAAGCCTCTCCTGCTCTGTCTAATTATGAAGTTACAATGACTGAACAAACTACCCTAATGAGTAACAGTTTATTTTCTTCCCATAACCTTGAACTCCAGCCATTCAATTAGTTTATTGTTAAATTATACGCTAACTGTAACAATAGGGTAGTCTGAAATTCATCTGTTCTCTCAAACTCCAAAATATTTTGTAATCCCTCCTTTTAATATGTAGAAGCCCTTGTCACGCCCAATGCATAATATATGTAGATACACATGTAGATAAACATTTAAAAGCTTCCTTTTGTTTAATGAAAATTTATTTATGACAACTCGACACATGAGAAAACAAGGTCACATGATATTCCACAAAATATTCTTCATAATAATCTATTATTCATATTTGAAATACATATATAGGCATGGTGTTATAATATTGGTGTTATATCCCTTGAAAAAAGACAAAATATTAAATGATTTATGAATTATTTCATATAGGAACAGGCAGCCTTTATTTTAACTTTTAAGTATGTTAAGGTCAGAGTGAAAATTAAATTCCTCTGCTAAGAACTGTCTTTAAAAAATAATTTGCCTTCTTGTCTTTCTTATCATACTTTCCCAGCATTAAAGAAAAATTAAATGAAAGAAAGGGTTTTCTCCTTATACGATTAAGTGAAAAAGCTTCTAACAGAAGATAGACTTAATCCCAAAGTACAGAAATATCACCAAATAAATAATTTGCATGTATTGTTAATCTGGCTAACATGGTGCCATCACATGCACATGGAGTAAAGAAGGAAAACCACAGCATATTTATGTCATGAGACTACATAAACAATTCAGTGCCTGATACTAGAATTTATCCTTCTTTGCAAGAGTAAAAAAAAAAAATGTAAAAAGGAGAAATATAGCAGTGCTGACAGCAATCCTCTAATGGCACCGTTACAGAACGTGGAAGAACTATAAAGCCCCTGATACTCAGACATGTCACATTACATTAATTCCTACAGAAGTGGAACTGGTATAGTCTCATACTTCACAAATGCTGAGAAAAGTCAGTTTTAAAATGACCTGGCTCTACTGTCCTCATTTAGCCTTCAAACGCTCCGCGAATTATACCAGTGTGTCTCAGGTTCACTGTGTCAATATTCAATCAAGATACCCACATGTCAATTTTTCTTAATATAAAAAATATGATCTAGGGCAGATAATCATGCTTTAAGAAATGAAGCATCACTTTATCTTTTTAAATGGAATGTTAGAAGACTTCATAACCTCAGAATTAAGACCCTTCTACAGCCAGGTTCTCTTTCACAAAGAAAATATCATGTTTTTTAAATTTGAACAAAACTAGTGACATCTGGACCAAAGAAAGAGAATACTGTTCTAACTGCAGTAGAGATAAAATATTAATCTTGCTATCCTGTTATCTCTTCATGTTTTAAATGGATGACTACCTCATCTTCCAAAGACAGTGTTTTTCCATAGGAGTTTGCATGCAATGAACGCAGTCATTGTGAGCAGATTGTGCAGCATAACCTCACATCACAGTCCCTTCAGTAACAACCTATGGCTTCCCCAGCATGCACTATTTAAGATAATCACGTCCCTTTTTACACGGATAAAAAATTAATTATATTTTGTATACAACGATAAGTTCCCTTTTCTTTATTTAGCAACTTGTAAGTCTACCTTCAGTTTCACCCTCGTGCATTATTGATTGCCACCTGTGTTGTCATTCCATGCTACACCAACTTTTATTTTTAAACATATGTATAAAAAAATTTCAACATGCACCCTGAAGATCCTTTTCATTTCCCACTATAGAGAAATCCACACATGTTCAATGAGTTCACTGCAGCTCAGTCACGGTTCTCCTCCGCTTGGGAAATAAAACTTGGCATTTTGCAAACCTTGCAACAACTTCAGCATTGTGTGTGGTGGTTTTTAGGGTTTTTTTAACTAAAGAAAAAAGCAATCTAGGAATCTACCCACCTACATGGTGCAAGCTGAGGTGAAAGGCAACTGAACTGAACTGGTTTACCTGTATCAGGCAGAAATTGGTAGCTACCTCCTAAAATGACCCATTATCAAACATCATCACTACTTCAACAAGAAATTAGAGAGTATCAGATGAAGAGCTTCCCCCAGTTTTAGACTCACAGCCCAAAAATCGAACCACATCCTGGGCTGCATCAAAAGAAGCGTGGCCAGCAGGGCGAGGGAGGTGATTCTGCCCCTCTACTCAGCTCTCCATGAGACCCCGCATGGAATACTGTGTCCAGCTTTGGAGTCCTCAGCATAAGAAAGACATGGACCTGTTGGAGCAGGTCCAGAGGAGGGCCACAAAGATGACCAGAGGGCTGGAGCACCTCTCCTATAAGGACAGGCTGAGAGAGTTGGGGTTGTTCAGGCTGGAGAAGACTCCAGAGAGACCTTGGAGCAACCTGTCAGTACTTAAAGGAGGCCTACAGGAAAGCTGGAGAGGGGCTCTTGATCAGGGAGTGTAGCCGTAGGAAGAGGGGTAACAGTTCTAAACTGAAAGATTACATACAAGGAAGAAATTCTTTACTGGAAGGGCAGTGAGACACTTGAATAGGTTGCCCAGAGAAATTGTGGAAGTGTTCAAGGCCAGGTTGGATAGCGTTCTGAGCAATCTGGTCTACTGGAAGGTATCCCTGCCCACGGCAGGGGGCTGGAACCAGATGATCTTGAAGGTCCCTTCCAACCTAAACCATTCTATGATTTTAGCATGCCAGTCTGTGACAAAGGAGATCCCCTAGATGGGCTCCCGGCAGTATTTTACCCTCTACCATCTCATTACTTATTGTTCTCCACAGCCCATTTTTTTACCCTCTTTCCACACTCTGCAGTAAGTTCCTTCAACCCGTAGGTTCAAACCACTCTAACACATTCTCCTTTACAATAAGGGCAAAGTTTTGTTTTCATTGGCAGTTGAATCTCAACTCATCTCATATGATGCTTTGAGTTGATAAATTAAGCTGGAAGAAATACTGAGATAAGTCAGGATGAAACAGAGCATTTTTTTAATAACATTCATCACGTATTTTATATTGCTGCAGAAATTGAGACAGACAAGTGATAACAACACAACACTGAAATATGCTCCAGCTTTCTCTAAGGGCTTCAATTCCTCAGCAACATTAACTTATACTGTGATAGATAATGAGCTTCAGATTCATAGGGGTCTGCTTCTCACCCACGATACGGAGCAGTGACCTACGTATTAAGCAGCGTTTTAAAGCCTAATGTTACAGCAAACTGAAACTGCTGACAGCTGACTTGAAAATGCTGGACTGCCAACTGCAGTAATTCAAGAGGTGCTTCTCAAGCAAGAAAACAGCAGGAAAAGAGTGACGAGCCAGTACAATATGCTACCAGTCAAGGCAGTGTCAATCACTCCTACCAGTGAGTCAGAAACAGCCATGTTTCACAACTACTGTAAATTCCCCATTTTACCATTCTGTGTCCCAGTGCAAGAGGTAAGACAGCCAGGCAAGTCTATGATTTGCTTCAAGCCAGTGCCCTGACAGGGGCGGATTCCTTCCTAGTGTACTTTAGCAAGTCAAATTACACCTTGATGAGACGCAACCTAAAGTTCAAGGAATAGTTTTGATAAAACCATGCTGGGAACTGACTCGTATGCTATTCTGAGACTTCACTACTGTATGCAGAGAAATAATTCTCAGCTTACTGAAACAGCAAGCAAGCACTATGATGCTGAAAACAACTTCACAGTATTAAGTACTCAGATGCAAGTTCAGTGTTTACCTGTCAAGTCCTAACAAAATCTCTGGGTTAGAAACAAAGGTGGGTTTTTTCACTCTTCAATAAAACCAATCAAGTTCTGTGATACGTAACATTGAACCTCATTCCATTTAAATGGCTGAAAAATTGTTTTAAACCAGTTTATCAACTCAAGCAACAAAATATTAATCAATGTGAAAATAGCAATGATCAAGGCAAATTAATTTGGAGAATGATCACAAATGCATAAATGATTAAGCATACACAAAATACCATTAATTCTTATGAAATTCAATACCATGTGATGTTGGGAACAGCATAGGAAAGCACACCTTATAATAACACTGATATAAAAATACCTCAGTAAATTGTGTTGCAGGGGAAAAAACCTCTGATGAACTAGCATTGCATATTACTCAAGATTCACAGATGCAGATATGTTCTTAAGGAAAAAAGTGCTTTCCCTCTATTACTATCAATGAAGTACATCAGAGTATGACATTCTGCCTACCCTTTTTTCATTTAAGAAAATCTTACATATCTTTTCATCATGCACCTCTGCCCACTTAAGTTATTGTTAACAAAAACCACTAGAGGAGGCAGTGATTTACTCTGTTGGATAGGTATTAACCACACAATAAATGCAAGATACTGTATAAATGTTACGTTCTTATAATATTTTACTACTGACATGCAAGCACCAAAGCAAAACAAGGGATGTCATTTTTATAATAGGCTCACATAACTGTAGAAAGTGTCATATTGCATTAATGTGAAAATGAAAAGTGAAGCTTTGAAAACCATTACTGTGATGCTTACTTACAGATATATAATACTCAGCATCGTGCTATACAGTCAACTCACAGCATTTGAAATCCAAATTACAAGATCTTCAGAAGTTTTGAAAAGTTAATTTACTATAAAAAGTGTGATTTTTATCATCAAATAGTACTAAGGCAAAACAGTGTAAGACAACATTCAGAAAAACAAGCAACCAGGAACAATGAATTAATTTTGAACCAGATGAAAAGGCAGAAGGTCAAGGGATTTTAGAAATCTTTGTCCCTAGAAAACACTAAAAGCTGACAGAAGGACTAAAAAATGGAGAATAATCTGGTAACCTTAATAACACAAGAAAAAACATAAATACAATAAATCACGCAAAAACTGTGAGTTTGGTTAATCATGTTCTGTGGTCACAAGTTCCTTTTCAAAAACATTGCTTGAAGAGTCAGAAAGAGCACATTTCTTTAAAAAAATCTCAGAATTGTGTGAATGTTGTGGGTATCACAGAAGTATTGTACAACGTAGCTGCTATTCTACTTTCACATGCACAGTGTTCCATTACAACTATTTTGACCCTAAGCTGTTGGTTCTCCATCTTCCTCAAACTCCACCATACCTTAGGCTAAAACCAATTTTTCCTCTTACCATGCAATATCTGATTAGCAAATACCTATATTCTGAATCCTCACCAAAATACTGCTCCTCCTCATTTGGCATTTACATGACGAATTCTTAAAAGGAAAAACCAAAAAAACCCATTCCTTTTACACAAAGTACTACAAAATAATATAAATCCTAATTAGCAAAGCCATTTTGACATGACATTTGACGATGACCTGACCTATTCTGTAGAACTTTGAAAATTAGAAGTTACAAAAATAGCTGCATGAAAAAAGAAAACCATCTCTATCTTTTCTTTCAGCACTAGCAACAGATTGTTTTAGTAACAGCAATCTGTTTGACAAATGAAAAGACGAAATTACCAGGATCAGAAAGAACGAACAGTCACAAGGTGGTGAGTCACTGTATAGCAAGCCAAGCAAACTGACCAAGGAGCTATCTGAGTCTGCATTTCTTGTATTACTACAGGTGAAACATTCAGAGAAGCTACTTTTGGAACAGAACAGCTCCTCAGGGCTGCCTATACTAGAAGAAACAAATCAGAAAGCCTGCGCACCTGGAGAGAAACACAGAAGAAATTGTCATCTCCAAGGATAAAACAACAAATGAGGAGTTTTGTCTTGCACCATGATATTCTTCATCCATCCTTATTATCATAAAGCTTTTCGTAAAAAAACAGTCTGGAAAGAATTTGCCTAGAACGTTTGTGGAATGTCCATTACTGGAAGTTTATTAGAATAAGTCAGATACATATTTGTGAAGAGCGATTTAAGTATAGCTGATGCCTCACACAGAAGACTGAAGTCAACCATCTTTCAGGATAACTCTCACCCCTGGGTTTTTTCCACTCCAAGTCACTGAATTTTGACTGTTACTGAACTCAGTTTCCAGTTAGGTAAACCTTTAAACTCCACATTTTTCTCCAGTGACAATACATTAGTAAATTGTGAAGATATTCAAAGTAGACAGAAGTATTAAAATTCTTTCTGACATGACAGTATATTGGCTGTTAATTCTTTCTCTGTAAGGCCTCTTCAAAAAACCTGCACTTTTGAAATTTGGTTCCCTTGCAAGCAAGCACACAGTAGCTGACTTTTTCTTCTCACAGACTCAGCTAATTTAATGTGAATATTTGCTATGATGGTCAGGGCACTGTTCTTCAAACTCATCTTAACTTGATTAACGATGAAATTGTTCCACGTAATGAAGTTTGGTACATTTTACTATTAGTAACAGTACAAAATTCTAGCAAGAGGTCAATCAAAATACATCCTTTACACTCAACTGCCATTTTTTACTTAGTGGAGATGTAAATGAATCTTTATTATTATGCAATTCTCCTGAGCTGACAGCAAATATTTACTTTTTATACAAAAATCGTCCTACCACCCGAGTATGGTATATTCTGGACTCAAGCGTTCTTTGACTTAAAGTGTTTTTCTTGGATGTGACTGGGAGACAAAGTATCAAAGCATTCATGCAATTACAAAGTGTACCAAACGCATGGTACCTCTAAAAATTTGAATTTTATTATTGGAAAAACTCGGTGTAGAATAGCATACCATGTAACACGGAAAGTTGTATTTTCTCAGTGTTTTCATTTCTGAATTGTTTTTCTTAATAGATCACATAGCCATCTAAGTTAGAAAGCTAGACTTAGCTGAATTGATCTTTGCAGTCTCAGATTCTTCTTCCTTCAAGTCTCACTTAAAGTATAGCCATAGTTTCAGCAAATACTCAGAATTTTTTTTTTTAGGTGAACTATATTATACAACAGGAATTTAGAGACAGAGTCATACTTTTGAAATAATTTACAGATAAAATCCCTCTTTTGATTGGTTACTCAGTAGTTCCTCTCTTCAAATCTTCAAGACTATTTACATGAAGCAGGTAATATTCTTTTCAGAAATCAGCAAAAGTACCTACCAGGTGTCTTCACATGGTGACACATCACTTACTAAGGAAAACCTATCAGATTCCTGAGGTATGAAAGCTGAGCACCTACAAGAGACATGGCTACTTTATATTGGCTGAAATTTTGAAATATTTCTTATGTTTTAGTAAGCTCTATATGCTTATTTTATATAAAGGGAGCAAAGTATTTAATGTGTGTTCTTATTTAAGGGAAAGCATCAACACACTCCTGAACGAGATCTAGTAGATTTAACTTATGAATAGTGTTTTCAACAATATACCTTTCACACTAAGGAAAGGCATATATCTACCAAAAAGTTCATTTTAGTTCATTTTAAAGAGATTTGACAATAAAAAACCTAATTAATGCAATTAACAATAATGTAATACATTTAATGTACGCAAAAATGTCAGTGAAATCAGGAAGGTACCTGACAAGAGCGAAACTGGTTGACTAGCAGCGTACATCTCTGTGGGTCTTTTCTTCCATCCAAACTGTCCAGTTCAGCTGCTACTTGATTTAGTTCCTCATCAGCATAGTAGAACTGAGCAAGGAGCTGCGGGTCTGTTCTCTGCATTGAAGACAGAGACATATATAATATTACATTATTTTTGCAAATAAAAAACCCACTTCAGCTAATTATACTTACTGCGATTTATTTTTTTTCCCCACACACATTTAAGCTAGATAAGTAGTCTGGCAGCACAGAGGAGAATGATCCTGAGATTTACACACACTTACACATTTTTTTCTACCTTGAATAAAAAAAAAATCTTACATGTAATAAACTTGGGGCATTACTCAGCTACCATGATCTCCAAAACCATCCCAGCATTCTCTCTACTTGTGGCATAATTATCTGGTGGAGCAAATAACTGAATCACAAGTTTTGTTTATTATACAAAAGTACACTTCAGTTCTAGGCAAAACAAAACAAAATTGCTTTCCAAGTTAAAACAAACTAACCAAACCACCAAAACCTACCAAGCAACGTGAGATAATCTATCAAGCAGTGTGGTAACCCCGGCAACACGATGTAGTGTTGTCTGGTCAGAGTCATCACTTTGAGGATCACAAGAATCAAGTCACAGAAGGGAAAAAAAAAGTACTGAATCTACTAGATGCGTTACCAGGACCAAATAGATGTAAAGAATTCACAAAGCAAATTTTGAGGCTATACACAGCATTACAGAGCGAAAACTATGCCACAAGTCTTCCAAGTGGCAAAGAGCAGAATTACCACAATGGATTTTTGGCCACATTAAAACAAAACAGAAATTATAATAGAACAGAAGGAATGCATCATCAAAATTATTGAGCGATATTAATAATAAAAGTTTACCACCCCACAAAAGGGATATTTTTTTTTCTTTGAATATTAACAACTGGAAATTCTGATGCCTATGAAAGGTTTTATCAAAATATGGGAAAAATAACAGAAATAGAGGGGCCGGGGGGGGGTGTGTGTGTTAAGAATTTTGACTGTTAAAAGAGAGTGAACATACAAGTAGGAGGAGGGAAGGAGTAGCTTTCTGTAGTTGCCAGCAACTTGGTGGAAGATTCATGGGCTCAGATAAGCACAACCTCATATTATTCTAAAGATGCAGTCCGTAAAACATAGACAATATTTGTGGGAGATGTGTATTAAATGAAAATAGCTAGGTTTAGTCACAGTGTAAGAAACATTAAGACAACACTAACTGTAGACTGGGAATTAGAATTAATCATCACTAGATGAGAGAAAAAAAACGCCTGACGCTACAGAAAACAAATAGCTGCGAAGTATCTGAAATTGATTCTTAATGCACTGAAGAATGAAGCAATGTAAAAATACTTTTAGAAAGGCCGGGTTATGTATACAACCAGTGGAAAGACAGACAAAGTTGCATGGAAGAAATTTAAAGAGACTCAA
>VZSF01003005.1:375014-396236 GCA_013398295.1 Chionis minor
GGGGCCGGCAGGGAGGGAGGGATTATAGAGAATTTCCAGGTAAAGGAGACCATTGTGTAAAAAGAAAACATTGCCTTTATAAACTAAACAAATAGCAAAAGCATAGAAATTACTAAGTAGCAGCACATTTTAAATTACAAGTAATGAAGATGTACAAGATAAGTACATCAGAGCAAAACATGTACCAACAGAAAGTGTAATACAGTGAAGAAATTAGTCAACAGCAAAACAGAAGATAATATCACTTTAAAAGACAACATTACCAAACACAACAAGTGGCAAAAGACAAAAAACACTGAGGGTATAATGAGGAGGTGTATGTTGAAACATTTCTACTACTGTAAAAGCATAAAACACCGACATTCTTAAGGGCTGGGCATATGGATGCAGTGGGATCTGAAATGCTTCTGTTAGCAAACCACAGGTTTAAAGCACTAATAGAGATGATAAAGCTATACTAGAGAGCCAAAGCTCATGCTTCATACAGAGCCAGTCCTGCAGCACAGTTCAACAGACACAAGCTGTTTGCAATCACACAAAAAGATCGGTAGCAAACATCTGCCAAAAGCAACATGGGCTCAGAAGTAGTGATAGTGCAATAAATGCCCATCAGGAATACTTGAAAAAAAAAAAACAAACACCCAGTTACTTTTGCTTCATACCAAAAAAAAAAACCCACCCACAACAGAAGGTACCACAACATATTGTTAAACTCCCTATTTTAGACTCCACAAGATACATATCCTGCAGAAAAATCCTTTCAGGCCTTCATAATACAACAGCATCAAAACCTGCACACCTTTTTAGTCCCTGAAAAGGAACAACAGAGCATTAACACCTTTTGAAGAGAACAGTATACACCCTCCTCACTTGGCAGGACCAAGGAGTTAACTACTGGGAGTATTTCATTGCCATAAGACTTAAGGAAAAGACATAGTCTTATAAGTGATGCTAAATACCGCCTCAGTGTTATGAGCTGGATTGGTTCTCAGTCAGCAATTTAACAAGACAACAGTCCTCCATGAAAAGAGAGGCACCGACTCCTGTTCCTATACACCTTATTTGTGCATGAATATAGTGAATTTAAACCTACCTTTAACATTGATGTAACCCATCACACTGCCCAGCAGCTTCCTACATCACTACTTCACACCACCCAAATTCTGAGTCAATCAGAAATTAAACATCTTTTCAGGCAGTTGAAATGCAGTAATGAAAGTCTTAGCATGTCGGGTTTTTTTCTTCTTCTTTAAACAGTCACTTTCTACAAACTAGAGAGCCTTTCTAATCATAAGTTTTCAACATTGTCTCTTATTAAGCAGTTTCAGTACGCTACGTGTAAGCTGTCAGAAGTTTACAGTCTTGAATCAACGTCTTCACTATAGCCCTGATATAACAGTGCCCAGGGAGAAGTATAAAGCTTGTGATACATGGTCAGGGAAACAAAGTTCAAAGTGAATGATAATAAGAGGTAGGACCTATAATTGAACTACTAAATTTAATTTTGTTTAGTTCTAAATTTCGGTGGTTATAAACTAATGCTTAGAAAAGCATTTCTTTCAGCATTTCCCCTACCCAAGTATTTTTATTATTTCTGATTTTTGCATTTTCCTTTAGCATTTAAAGTTGTTAACCAAAGATGCAGGAGTTCATATGTGGATTTGGGGCAAAACATGACTGCTGATTTATAAACATCTAACTGCACAGCACAAGCAAAATAAGGCAAATTATTAAGACTGGTCTCAAGCAAAACAAGTAAGGCTGAGATACTTAGCTCCCACGTGGCTGATCTTCTAAACTGAAGGAACAGAAGTTTTAATTGAGTTCTCTCGACTGTGTTATGTTTGGTGTGGATTAGCAGCGTGATCTTTGATTAATTCTGTCAATCATATGGGGTCTCTGGCAAGCCAAAGCTGCATGAAACTCTAAATCTCTTAGCAGGGGGTCGTTTAAGCAAATAACCACAACTTTCTAAATTCAATTTGTTCCAATTGGTGGCCGAAAATAAGAGATAGCACCATGCTTAATGCCAACTTTTGCTTTCAGTTTATGCAAAATACAGTTCAAATAATTCCACCCAAATTACTTTTTATTCTTTGGCAAAGTAAAAATTAGTAATTCTCATTGCCCCTGTACTCAGCACTGGTGAGGCTGCGGTTTGAGTACTGTGTTTAGTTTTGGGCACCACAGTAGAGGAGAGACATTGAGGTGCTGGAGCGTGTCCAGAGAAGGGCAACGAAGCTGGTGAGGGGGCTGGAGAACAGGTCTTATGAGGAGCGACTGAGAGAGTTGGGATTGTTTAGTCTGGAGAAGAGAAGATTGAGGGGAGACCTTATCACTCTCTACAACTACCTGAAAGGAGGTTATAGCGAGGTGGGGGTCAGTCTCTTCTCCCAAGTAACAAGCAACAGGGCAAGAGGAAATGGCCTCAAGTTGTGCCAGGGGAGGTTTAGGTTGGGTATTAGGAAAAACTTCTTTACCGAAAGGGTTATCAAGCATTGGAACAGGCTGCCCAGGGAGGTGGTGGAATCGCCGTCCCTGGAGGTATTTAAAAGACAGGTAGACATGGTGCTGAGGGACATGGTTTAGGGGTGGTTTTGGCAGTGTAGGTTTATGGTTGGACTCAATGATCTTGAAGGTCTCTTCCAACCCAAGTGATTCTATGATTCATCCTCAGCTGCTGAAATTAATAGAAAGACTGCATTTGAAAGCACCTAACAGAGAACCTACCACTTATCCTGGTAGTTTTGTTTCAGGAATTAATCCCGTTTACCATCAAATTAATGTATCTAATCTCTTCGTTTGTTTGTCTGAACTTCAACTTGTAGATACTGCTCTTGTTTTGCCCTTTTCCACTAAAGCGTTGAGTACTTATATTATCTGACCTATCTCTGTATCCAGAGTGCAGTACCCCTTTTATCACATCACCATTGTAGGTTGCACATATGGTTTGAAGATTTGGGGGGGACACGGATTTTTATTTGGTTGGGTTTTGGAGGTTTTTTTGAATTTGTTTTTTTTTGTGTGTGTACGGTGGTATTGTTTGTGTTTTAAATCTGTTATCATCCCAACACCCTACTGAGTGTGAGCTATCCAGGTAGGAGTCTCATGCTATAAGTACACCCTGCACTCCTGTAACATTTTTATATTCCACATCTAACATTCAAAAGGATTCAGCCCATCAAATGGTCCAAGTTAATTTGTGCAGCTACACTGCCAGAACATAATTTACCATACCACTGCAACACATTCTCCACAGATTTTAAATCCTCATACGTGGGTCATAACTTATTATCCCAATCCATATCATATACATTGACTATTGCTCCTGTCATACAAAGACAGGAAGCAGCACACCATTGGTTACTTCTTTTTTTAACATTTAGTCATGTTATGTGATACCACATCATTCATCTTGTTTATGAAAGATCACTCACTGAATATTTCTTCTAATGATTTTTACTTTTTATTAGGTACCACTCTCGTTAGGGCAGAGATCAAAACCAGAAGACTGCACACAAAGTCAATATAAAACCATCCATGTGAAAAAGTTGTATTAACTACTGAACTGGTTACACTCAGTTTTTGCCCATGAAGTCCTACCAATGAATAGTGACTAGGATCAGGTTAGTTCAGTTTGATCCATCATGATTCTGATTTGATTTTTCTAACAGGATGTATATGGGCTATAAGAGAATGTTAAAAGGAAAACGTCTTCATTTAACAGACCTATTAGCTACAGATTATTAGATAAGTAGCAGGTCTATAAGATTACTTATTGTGTGTTATTAGATGAAAAGATGCTATTCTCACATCTTGTAAACAACCTGGCCTACCAAAACCAGAAGCTGTCACTAAAAAAAAAGTGTCAACTAACCGGGAAAGAGAGAAATTCTAGCACAGACTTCTCAACACAGGACAGAAACAAACAGCTAGACCAAAACCTGATACTACAACGAGAAGCCAGGGTGTCAAGAAATCAATCTCAAACCATTCAGTAATTCTGGAATTTAACAATCAGCTTGAAAAATCATATTTTCAGAAACAAGGGTTCTTATTGGAAAAGATTTTCTTCTTTTGAAACAAAATCACAAGTGTCTTTTTAGTGGTTTTTAACAACTGCTTTCAAGTATCAATACTGCTTTTCAACTAACACATAAAATATGCATTATC
Organism: Chionis minor; assembly: GCA_013398295.1. Lineage (NCBI taxonomy): Eukaryota > Metazoa > Chordata > Aves > Charadriiformes > Chionidae > Chionis > Chionis minor. The sequence continues at coordinate 379,188 of VZSF01003005.1, forward strand.
TTATAAACCTAAGTGACAGCAGGCCATAATTTGAACACTAAAGTGAACATTTCTCCCAGGTTTCAGCAATCCCTTGTAGGGAATTAAAGATATTGTTCAGGCTTTTTCTTCTACTGACATTGCAACAGGAACGGAGCCCCCTCCACCACCACAAAGAGACAGAAGACTTCATCATCCCAAATGAGGCAAAGAATAGGCTGAAGCAAGGGAACCATACAGATGAGCAAGATCCCAGCTAGCGATATAATTATCTGCTGATGCCTGTCAGTTATCCTCTGGAAAATATTCATCACTTTTGAATTGCTTATCTAAAGGCTTCAGAACAACAGCTAAACCCCAACCCTGCTTAAAATAAAATCCATGGACCCGAGATGAAAGGCTCCAGATCTCCCTTGTTTGCTGGCATTTTTCCAGCAGTAAGCATTTATGTCGCTCCCACACACTCAGAAACCCTAACCTGATCCCTATGGAAAGAAACTGTACGGAAAAGCATTAATTATATACATTTTGCCAACGGTAAATCCAGATTACTTTTTGACAAGGGAACAAAGTAAACCTACATCCATCAGGGTTACTTTTCACATAGTACTTGGTAACGGTAAAAGGTGTATTTTTACACAAGTACATATATTTTATTATACATTGCAGCAACTGCATCCACAAACAATCGCAGGACAATATTGGGTGATAGTCTACGTGCAATAGTTTCAATTGCTGCAGGTGCCCCATGACACTACTCTTCCTTAGCCAGGAATGTACAAACATCAGCTGCCTGCTCAACAATTTCTATTCTGATAGAACTGATGCTACAACTCTAATGGCCAAAGCGAAAAGTTTTACAGAAAGGCCATGACATTCACATCAGTGGAACTGTCTTTCATTTATGCAGCTTCCTTGATTCCCCCTTTGGTAAGGGAAAGGGTGGTATAAATGTCTCTATTACTGAGGGCCCAGTTGTTCTCAATCTAATTCTGTTGTCTACTATATTTTCAGGGAAAGGAAAGCAGCACATTGTTACATACCCAAGGACACTGAAAGACAACCTCAAACTTTCCATTCGCTGAAATAAATGTTGCTGTTATCAGACAGTGCCAAATACAAACAATTACTGCCTAACACAGAAATAAGAAAAGACTTCACAAGTGAAAGCACATTCCCTTTGAGTTGGGAATTTGGAAATGCTAGAGGTTAAGAATTTGCCCCTACTCTGCAGCGTACAGAAAAAAAAAAATCCACCTAACATTTTGGAAAACAGCAACCGATGTATGAGATGATGTGTTCCGTGCACCACGAGGCAGAATTAGGTCCTAAGCATTTTAAATATAGCCAGAGATGAGGAAACACCGTATTTTTAAAGCTTACAACTGACATTTCATGTAACTAGTTTTAAGCTATTTAAATTTAACTAAGATTTACACAGCATTATCAGAAGGAAAAAGTGTTTTGTTCAAAAGTAATAGGATTTAGGTGCAAAGTCCCAAGTTTATTCATTGCCAGTGTGAAAAATAATGGACTTACAGTGACAGAAACTTATCCAATTGAAAGCTGACTACACCAGTCACATTTCCACTAGTAGGCTTAACTGGCAGATGACAAGTTCCAAAGATTTAAGGCATTTCTTCAGAAAAGGATAGCAGCAAGTTGTTTTATCAGTTCATTTTTCATCTGCCATGTAAGCAAGTGTATAACATCCTTCCTTAGGACAGGTCCTTTGAATTTTTCACTGATTTCCAAATGCTAGTAACAATAAGAAAAGATCATTCTCTAACAGGCAGGTGAACCACAATTTATGATAGTTAAATTCATATGTCAATTTTTAGTAACCAAAATATTTCTTCACATTAAATGAAAGAACTCTATAGTCCAAGTATGCAGTTGTTTTGGGGGCTTTGTTGTTTGGCTTTTTTTTCGTTTTAATCTACTTACTACCTGAAGTTCTATCCATTAAGGAAAAAACGGGGGGAAAAATCCCTCAACGTTCATACTTCGTAGAATGTAATGAAGTCTTAAACTGGTGTTGCACATGCATGAAAAGAAAAAGGACCCCAAGATGAATACAACTGGTAATTAGTCATGAGGATTTGTAAAAAAAAAAAAACCAAAAAAAAAAACCAACCCACAAAAAACAAGCACTGTGAGAAAAGCTAAGGCCTAGTTAAAGCTTTGCCGGCTGCTCTGTGTTTATCTACAGAATATCATTACACAAGCAAGACAGACAGGTGAACAGGTTGTTAACACAGTAAAATGCTAGCAGCACCTCAAGCAATAATAAAAATATCAGTGAGATAATGATTTACTAGACAACAAAAATCAGGTGGATGAATTTTTGCAATATTAGGACACTCTCCCCAACCACATTTAGGTGTTTTGTTTCCCTGGCAGAATGGTATAAAACCAACCCCCTGAAAAAGAAAATCTGCTAGTGGTTACACTGAACTACATTAGCAAATACTTGAGACTGCCACGCAGCTGGTTTTCACTCATCATGGATTAAGTCACCATACAGAGTTTCTATTTTTGAGTACTCATATTACTAATCTAGAAAAGCACACGCTCAAATCCCTGTCTTCTGAGCGAAGTACATAAGCATATGCTGTTAAGCTTTTAGACATGTATTCTGGAAGTGGCCTGCAGCTGAACTGCAGGTTCAATGTGTACAAAAGAATTTAGATTTCAGGAAGATAAAGGGGTTTTGCTGTGGGGAAGTCAACACGCTAAGCAGGCGTGAGAAATCACGGAGCAGCAACTTCTTCCACGTGAAAAGCGGGTAACCTGCAATGCTACCTCCTCCCCCAGCCTATGGCAGACTATTTTTAATTGGCAAGAAATTAAGCTTCCCCAAAATCAGGTTGTTTTGCCCATGAAGGTAATCGGCAAGTGGTAGCCTTGTCTTTATCTTGACCCACAAGCTTTTTCATCCTGTTTTCTCTCCCCAGCCTGTTGAGGAGGGGAGTGAGACCACAGCTGGGTGGGCACCCAGCAGCCAGCCAACGTCAACACACCCCACTGAACTTGTAAAACACTTACTGAAAGCCTCATCCTGCAGCTAATCTCCCAGAGTTTGACCTTAAGATATTTATTCTCAGCTGCTGCAAGAACATCCAGTTTAAAGGACAAATATTTACTTAGAAACAGCAAATTCAGCTCATCAGGATAAATATTGAAATGAACAAATCACTCTTTAACTGCTTTTATGCAGTTTGCTTCAGATTTGTCTAGGTTTTTTTTATTTAAACTCAAACATTACACTAAGTATCTTTTCAAAAAAAATAGATTCTGCAGTGTTTTTAGTGATTTGTTATCTGTCAAGAGGAAAATAGCCAACTTAGCTCCCTGGGCTTGTTGACTAACTATATTCAATTCCAGATCCACAGCCCCTCTTTACACAGAGGAATGGTGTGGCATTTGGTAACGGAACCCAACTATTTTTCCTCCAATAATGCAAACTCTCCATCTTATTAGGCTGAATGTCTTCACAACTTTCTGCATTAGAGGACTTTTTAACCCACTATAGTTATGTTATAACACATTTTATGGATGTGTCTAAATATTTATAACAATTCCTAAACGTTGAGGCAAACAACCCCCTCTTCTTGGACATGCCCCCGATGTTAATGTCTTTTTAATTATTAGTTTGCTATACCCTTTCTTCCTGTCAGAATCAGACTTCTATTCTAAAGAAAAAAAACCACACCAAAAAGATTAATAAAAACCAACCAAACAAAAACTTCAAAAAAACCACTTTGTACAGTTGAAGGATTGCTTTGCAGCCTCTTTTCAGCTCCATCTTGTTTTAGCATGCATATATCCTAACAGGATCTTTTTTCCTGCCAGGTTTGTAGTTCCAGTATTTTGCTCATACTTAGCAGACCTGGGAGAACGCCAATTTTTCCTTGCTGTTCAGTACCGACCTGTTTTGAACAATCTGCCATATACAGCATTTTACTTCTGGATCATGAAATAAATGTCTTAGTTAATCAGGGCATAGAGAAAACTCTAATAAGAGAGAAACCTGACCCAGCAATGAGGTCAAGCCTGCTGAGAATAAAAGAGTTACTCCGTATTCTTTCTCAGGTAGTAACAGGCATACCACATTCCTTATGTTTCTTTATATTGAAAGCATATCTTTATTTTTCTTTGCCTCAGTAAACCTACTTATGATGAGTCTGAGGTGCTCCATTTTGTATTTTAATAAAAGCACAATCATCTATGTAAAGCTGCTCATACATAACCTGATTTGCCTTGTAGGAGGCTTTCAACAAGCTCAGGTTGAACACCTTGCCAGATGTTCAGCATTTAACTACCTTGGCATCATATCACTAGCACAATCAATCATTGCAATAAAAAGATTTCATCAGAACTTTGTTCCAAAATGCATCTGTTCAAGCTCAGTGATGAAAGAAACTGCTCTTACGGCCCTCAGCACAGAAACTTTTCCCAGCTTCTGCCTTCTAACAATAACTTCAAATGAATGTCTGCGTAAGTATATCTTTTTATCTTATTTCCACTATTTCAGCTAAACCATATAAACAAGTAGCTTTCTGAGTGTCATCAAACTGAGCTTCCTATTCTGTTTTCCAGTTAACAGCAAGCTTGAATTGGTTTGTCCTGCACTCACCACAGCACCCATCTGTGGAGATTCATCCATGTCTAATAACTGACACGCTCAAGACACAGTCCTTCAGTCAAAGCATTTAACATCTCTCTTTGCAGAAAGTTCCACCTCCTGTTATGTAGGAACTTACCTAAAGTTTTAGGGAACTTTTAGGAACTTCATTGCTTTCAAGGACTTGATACTGAGATTAGTATTCTCTTTCCAAGCGTGCTTGAACACGAATAGTGGCTTTGAAAATTACTGGAAGACAGGCAAGAACAGAGACAGGAGAAAGGTACCAGGCAGACAAACAGCAGGACTGCACAGGACTTTAAGCTACACTAAAAACTTTTGAAACAATCCATCAAGAAAAAATATAATGAAGTACACAAAAAGCATGTGTTTTCTGGAGGACCATCAACTAACTGGATGGCAGTGCACGGAAGAAGGCTCACCTGCATCCCTGCTCCCACCCCATGCCAAATTGAATCTTTTTGCTCAATTAGGCATTCCTGGGTCTTTTCAGCCAATACCCTCAAGGTCTGTCCTTGGTCTCCTGGTCATGCAGAAAATCTCTCCTGGGAAACAAATGGGTTGGTACAGCTATTCCTGTTTTCTGTGCTAGCTCAGCATGCAGTTTTAGTTTGACTGTTTCTCCTCATCAGCATGCACATTAGGTAAGATGTATCAGTCTTCAGCTATTACCCCCACCCCAGTTCCTTTTACATCAAGACACAGAAGGCACAAAAACTAAGCAGAAGTACAAATACGAATGCTTTTCTGGTACGTATTTTCCTAAGATGGGCAGTGCTATATTCATTTATCAAGAGAGAAAATTAAAAAACAAAACAACTCCCCCCAAAACCTCTAGTCACTATGTATTCATAAAAGGATTTAAAAATCATATATTGTCTCTCCTGGTAAGATCAACTTTCTCGGACCTGTTTGCTGCCTGTTAAGGTAAATATAAAAAACCAACACAATTATGGTAGTACCTATTTAACGAAGAGATGCTGCTTCTCCCACATTCCCAAAAACAACTTTCAGAAAAGCTACAATACTTACAGCCTATTGCCTATTACTTTTTATTGATCAGCAATATCACTTTAACATTATAACCATACATGTTCAGGTTCTCCCAAAATGCATTCAGCAAACTTGTCGTTGCCAACTATTTTCTCTAGTATGCTATATGATAAAAGAGGCAAAGGCATTCATTACAGAACTGCTGTTAAAAGCAAGGAAATGCAGTACTAGTAACGTTTATTGTAATATTTAAAATATTTTGGCAAGAATATGATTCAAACTAGTTTTCCCTTTTGTTGTATTTGATATTAGCATCAAAAAACAACACTACATCAGGGATATAAAAAAAAGAAAGAAAACTGACCTTTGAAAAATGAAGGATCCTTAAGCAATCCAAAAATATGAACTCATACAGGTCCAATTCACTTCAATTTCAACGCAGACACCTACTGCAGGTCTTTACCAGGAGACAATAACAACCTTTATCTTCCACAACAGCTGAACTTCCTTCTCTACCACCAGGGTTCTCTACCCAAGTCCGACTCCAGAAATGAATGCTAACTAGAGACCATACCAAAATCAGAGGCAGACTCATGGCTTCTTTTACATGTAATGAGGCAAAGAATTCCAGTGCTCCCAAAGCCTTAGGGAAGAACACCTGCTAGAGCAGCTATAGCTTACATTTCATCAGCATAGCAGGTTTAAAAAAAATTGATTTTACTGCATTTCGACAGAAGGTTCAGTGTACACGTAGTCTTGGATCAAAGCTATTCATTGCTTTTCAAGTGAGAAACGGTGATTATTTTTCTCTGAAAAAAATCATAAAATCAAAATGTCGAAAAAGTTCTCTTAAGTTCTGGATTATGCCCAGTAATTTCAAGACTACTCTGAAAATAGATGTTAATAGCTGCATTCAGCCTGACTTGCACAGCTGTCCAGCCTACAGTCACACAATCACATTAGTACTTGCCAAACATGGGAATTCGCTCCACAACAGGCAAAAATAATAGTTGTCATCTCCTACTCCCCGGCTTTTTCCTACTCAAGCCTTCCTGTCCTGTGTAACAAGCGCAGAGCAGATGTCACTACTTGGAAGTACTTTAGCACTGCAGTCTTTGCTTGAACCACACAAGTTTCTCTCCAGTAGCGGTTACCGTTGTACCAGACCCAAGCCACAGCTCTGCTGTAGTTTTCAATACCCAGCGTGTAGGAAATGGACAAGCCTGCAGACTGCAGATGCCTGCAGAACTCCGGGGACTACTAATGATGGTCTAAAAAAAAAAATCTCAAGGCATTATTCAACTTAAAAAACCCCACCTTTAATATATATGGCCCAAGCAACTGCGGAAAAACCACATAAAGGAGAACCATATTTTGCACTTTTGTGGTGATTTGCAAACACAGTCAAAGCAATTAATTGAAAAGTCTTACAGTAAAATGCTTTAGGTTATTCCTCCAAGCAGTTAGCTTATTTAGTCAGGCAACAGTTTCCTTATATGCTGAATATTTTACAACTTCTAAAGCTACACTGCTTTTCCTTATCATAATTATAGGTGAAATAAAGCATTTCCTTTCAAAGAAAATATTTGGGAGACTCATAGGGATTTTTTCAACTGCAAATACCTGTCAATATAACGTAACTCAGATTTTTTTGTACCTGCTACTTGTTTTCCTTGATATAACTTTTATGTTATTTGTAATTATCAAGGATATACATAGAAAATCATTACGAGTTAGGTTAAAATAGAATATATTAAATTAAATGCTCTGTTCAGGAAGACACATTAACTTCAGAGGATGATGTTATCGCATCCCAAAATGTGCTGTGAACACAAACACCATTCAAAATCATGACTAACATCCATAATTATAGTGTGTGTTCAAACCCAATTTTTATTCATTTACTTTTTTGTTTATTTACTTGAGTGAAAAAGGAAGTCCAGAATTTATCAACTGGAAATGACAGGAAGAATATATATTTTGGAGGAGTATCAGATTATTTATATTCAGGAAAACAATCATATTTTCAAAATGAACTGAAAACAACGTAAACGGACTGAAAGCAATGTAAATCAAGCTAGCACTATAGGTCTGCTCTTCAAGCAGCTACTGCTCGATTGTTTATGTTACTACGTACAACGGTCTAAGGACTAGTCAGGTCCCAACACAACCTAAAACAAAGGAAAGGGCATTAACTACAGGGGAGGGTGTATGTGTGAGTAATCGCAATAAGATGGTAAAAGCACCAACTGATTACAATACGACAACTCATTTCAGGGATATGCATTTATATATTCCATATATAGCAAAATAATAATCTAAAAATTATGGCAAAAATTAATTTCATGAAGGGATGTGAATGCAAACTGTTTCAGAAGGAAGTTTGTGACAGGCAGTTTCTGCACTTAGATTACACAAAATCCACATGTGAAATATAGTAGTCATTGTTTAACAAGCCAATGAATGCTTAAGTATTGCAATGAGGAAAGCAATAAAAATCTGAAGTACAGGATACAAATAAAAGGACAAAAATAAGCACCCAGGCTATGACAGAAGCTAAACCCACTACTAGTGTTAAGAACGCAACAAATATAGGGAATTATAGAATCATAGAATGGTTAGAGTTGGAAGGGACCTTAAAGATCATCAAGTTCCAACCCCCCTGCCATGGGCAGGGACACCTCTCACTAGAGCAGGTTGCTCAAAGCCCCATCCAGCCTGGCCTTAAACACTTCCAGGGATGGGGCCTCCACAGCTTCTCTGGGCAACCTGTTCCAGTGCCTCACCACCTTCACAGTAAAGAATTTCTTCCTAATATCTAATCTAAATCTCCCCTCTTCCAATTTAAAACCATTACCCCTTGTCCTACCACTAGACTTCCTGACAAAGAGTCCCTCTCCAAAGAAAGATATACTTTTAAAAAAATGGATTTATAAGCCCAACACAAACCTCACCTTTTTGAAAAGCACCTTCAGGTTCCATAGTAAGCCCAGCCCTTCTCCTCATAGGGTAACTTCCGAACATCAAATTCCAAAGCTAACTTCTAAAGCTGTGGCAAATGCAGGGCTCATAACAAGATAAACCCTACAGTAAATGAGGCAACTTTAATTATTAAAATATTAACAGCTCTTGTATATATATATATAATTGTCTTTGCAAAAGACAATTTTAAGAGAGCTATGCAAGTCATTTTATTCTGTAAAAGAAAAACTACATTACTTGTGAAGTGAAACTTGCCAAATTGCCAGAAGAACCATTACAAACAGCTTCGTTTCGTTTCCCAGGAACTAATCTCATTAGACAAAACATGAAAAACCAGGACACTGCTAGAGTTCCTAATGATTCTAAATGTTTCTTACCACAAAGCTGTTAGCACTTGTGAAGAGCAGATGTGTACATAAAGAACTTGTCTTATATACCTCATAATACCTACAGCACATAGAATAGATATTATTACATTATGTGTCTTACATACCCAAAAAAAGATACACTCCAAGAGAAAATTTGAATAAGAAAAATCAGAATTTAAACAGAAAAGTTCCTTTCTTCTTCATTCTGCCCAGGCCAACACTGATTCAACATTCCTACCCACGTATCATCCTCTGCAACAAATAGGAAAACTCTCACGCAAAGCACCATTACACACTTCAGCAATCAACTGTAGCAGAAGACAACATGACTCTCGCACATTTCATTTCACACACTGAGGAATTTATGACGACGCTACCACGAAGCCTTAGCTTAGAGTAGCTCACCATAAGCATCACTCAATACAGGAGACTGCAATTTGGTAAAAGATACTGCCCTTGCCAAACCAATTCATTCATGTCAGCTTCCTCAAAAACACTAGAGCCAGAATATAGTCATCATAGAAATTTACTGCTTAACAGCAACACTATAGCAAAACAGTTGAACCTACACAAAGCAAGCTTTTCACTCATTCTTTGGAACACCACAAAAGTCTCTCTCAGGTTCCTAGAAGTCAGATGCAACTAGACTACGTTCAACTGCAGCACACATGAATTTGTTTTGGCAGACTGGTCTTCTTCGCTCACGGAACCATCTCTCTCGGCATGTACGAAGTGCTTCTGCCTGGACTATACCCCCACATCTTTCTATGGCACTCTTCCTTCTTCAGCCTGCCAATAGAAGCACATTGCTCGTCACCAAAGAACCATGGCATTTGTGCTGTAGAGGACTTGACAAAGTAAAATAACACAATAATTTGCAATTTAAAAAATCCCAAACAAAACAAAAAACAGTTCCCTTCAATTTCCATCACATATCACTACATATGTTTTTATCAAAATTTCTATTATTCTCTCCGGTTATCTCAGTATTACTAGAAGACTCAAACAAGCAAGCAAACGAGAAATTAATTGACTAGAGGGAGAGACAACCCTAACCAAAGACAGCAGCTTGCACAATGCCCTAAAATAAAATAGAATCAGAAAGTTACATACTCAAAAAAAGCAGCTTTCCACTAGGTACATGTCTTGTACAGGAACAGGTAAGACATTTGTTGGGAGAGACACATCCTAAGTGTCAAAGCATCACAGCCTTCTACAAAGCTCTTAGTTCTCAATTACAGATTATCACAAGTTTACAATCCCAGTCACTAATTTTTTTTATATACTTTGAAGACACAGTAGTGAGAAATTAAATCTGCCTGGGTCTCCCAACTAAGCTGGTAGTTTATTGCTTCATATTCCCGCCTGATTTACAAATCCATGCCAAAGTTTCTAGACCAGCCCAGGTCCAGCCCAGCCAGAAACGTCACCTAGACTGGGATAACACACTCTGACGATTTTCTCCCCATTCATAAAATCAGCACAGTTCCTATCCGGGAAGAGAGTCAAAAGTAGCAGTTTTTTCAGTCTATTTCTTAGGTTTGTCTGTCAGCTTGTGCCAAGAAAAATCTCACTTAGGCATAAACAGCCACAGCACTTCAGGAAGAGAGAGGAAAAAGCATAACTCCAAGCAGCCCAAAGGAAAAACAAAGTTTGGTACAGTCAAATCACACCACATTGTCCTGAGAACTGACCATTAAGGATCCAGCCTAGTTTTAAAGGGTCATATCCAAAGACACTAAATCTCTGCAAGAGAAAGGCTGCCAAGACCATGAATGCCAAGCAAAAAGACCAGTTCTGCAAGGGCAAAGTATAGCCAGGAACTAACATACACAAACATTGCCTTCTAAGCTTTTCAGTTCTGTGCATCAGGTGGCTTAGCTATGCCAAAAAAACTTCTGAAATACAAGATGTAGTTCTTCATGGAAGCTCTTGCTACTTGATTTCCCTAATTTGTCCTCTAGGACCAGGCTGCTGGCGGCCCTCTGCTGACATATGAGACTCCATTGGAAAAGTTGACATCATACCTGATGGCTCCAAATTACACCTGGATTAGCAACCTCGGTTTAGCCCAAAAAAGCTCACACAGCAAAGCCAGCAAGATGTAAAGAACCAAGGTTAATTTCAAGAAGAATTAGTAGTCACTTCCTAAGGAGACAGATCTGCTGCTTTTGCTGGCCAGTGCCATAAGCTTGCCTGATGGCACCAAATACAGGCAAGATGCCTGTAAATTGACATCAAACCAATCAAGATTAAAACACTGGCAGGACAGTGATACAGAGAGAAACTGACAGAATAAGAGAGAGAAGGATCTCGTAGAAACTGCATCTACTACTGGGGTAAGGTATTATTTTTTTTAACCTATTACTAATGGAAAAACCTTGGATTAAACTCCATTTTAAAACTCCATTCTGCCTGTAATACAGCTCCATTGAATATACTAAACATACTATAAAAAAACCCCAACTTAACTTGTATGTTGGCAATAGCTCATTCGAGATAATACCAATGTTCTTGCATCAAGACAAAAAAAATCAACAGGTCATGACTATTATTATTATGGATTCATCAAGAAACCAGCAATTATAAGATAAGTTGCTTTGATTATCAGAATAGAAAAGTAAAAAGGACACCTCCCATTCAGGAAAGGAAAATAATCTAGCCAGTGGACTTGAACTACTTGTACTAAGTGCAAATAGTTTTAGTGGTAACATATATTAGGATGCATTTATTTGAGTGTATACACTGATGGATTTACTTTTCTTAATGCCTTGAAATCACCAAGTCTCCTGGATATGATTGCAAAAGTTATGCTGCAGCAAATTCAAAGGAGTAAGAAGGAAGGAGAAATGCATGAGCTCTGTTTATCAGGGAAAAAAGTTTGGCGGTTTGTTATTTTGGTGTTTTGTTTTTTTTTCACCACCTAAGGGGGGGAAAATATTCTCCACCATAAGTTTTATTCTTTTGGTGGTCCAAACTTTTCTTCCTTAAAACCAAAATCCTAGTAGATTCTCATCAGAATGTACATCACCATAAAAAGCAGAAATATTTTAACATATAAATTTCTAGTATGATAGCTGCAAAAAAATTTTAGAGAACTGGATGACCCTCTAATCCTACACAGTTCACATCTGCACCAGCAGAAATATTAGCATTAGGACATCTAGACATTTCCAAGAATCTCAACATATGGTTTCTATACCCTCAAAGAGCTGTTATGGTTATTTTGGCTCAGTTTAAACAACAAACTACTGAACCACTGCAGCACACTAAAAAAAAGAATGTTTAAAGTTGGCTTATGTGTAAGAACACATTATAACGTAGAATTATACACGAGGTTCCCCAGTGACTGTTTGCTTTACAGAGGACAGGTTAAACTGCTTAGAGAAACTTTTAGTAAGATGCTAGAAAATGAACCACATCCCCTTTTTTTATTGTTAGCCATTGCTATACAGACATCATACTGCCAGGCTACGATAAATATGAACTTATTTGCATGTACCCAGGTGAAATTTTGCACTGAGTAACAATAAACAACAAAGAAATTTCAAAAAAAATGCTAATTAGCTTCCATATCCAGCATTTCAGGGCACAGTAGAATACTTCCGTCTATAAGAAATAGCTGCATTCCTGTTCTTCCAGCATTCTGCAGCATATGGATGAACATCCAGGCTGAAGGCAGACTTTGACAGGTTTGCAGATCTATATACAAAGGGAAAAAAGAAATCTTTGCTGGTTGCCAGTGGAAAAGTTCACATAAAGCACCAAACTGACAGATTGAACTGGTTGCTGATAATGAACTGATAAAACAGAATGTATCTTTTTACAAAGTTGAAATAAAACTTTTTCTAAATTCTTTGCTTATCTTATTTATCTCATGTACAAAACCCAATTATTTTGCAACATCTACTTTTTCAGTGACATCTTGAGAGAGACAGAGTGACTAGCAATAAAAACAATTCTGTGAGCACATGTAATGTGGACAGGCCAACAAATTCTTAACAGAAAAAAGTGGGCATCCGTGGGGTTTATGCCACCCCTCATACTCCCTATCTTCTATCTTTTTATTACTAGCAAAAAAACTTATTTCATTTTAGCTTGGCAATAACCTAAGTAATTACAGTTTTCAAAAAACTACTGTGTACCTTTCTACAATTTAATAACCAACCTTAATACAATCTTGATATTACCAAAGTTTTAAACAGGTTTCATCATGATCTGGTTATCCTGCAGGCGTCCAAATCGTCCTGAGAAACTACCTCTAGCGTCAAGACTTCAACTTCACCGATAAAAAAACAGAAGGAAGAACCCCAAACAGAAGGCAAGCGATGGACTGGCTTGATAGAACTGTACACGGTGTTAGCCCCACTCTGCTTTTCCTCCCTTGCCTTTCTGCAACACTGGCTGAAGTCCTTGTCTACTTGCCCAGCTGTTCAGTTTTGCTTTTACCTCCTTTTCAGAAATATATTTATACGTCCTACAGGAAAAAATGTAAGGTATAAGAGCATATTTTTAGATCTAATAAGAGGTTTTGTTTTCAGAAGCTGGCTTCTGCTTGTGTGTGTAGTCTTCACACCAATTTGTTGCAGAGCAACAAGTAATTACTTGGATTTGACTTTTATGTCAAGTGGCTACAGGCATGTTATTATTTGAACATCAAACAGCAAAGCAGAAGCCAAAAAAGGCAACCTATAGTTAATTACCTCTGGTTTTACCCAAACTTCTCCAGAAAACAAACAAACAAAANTTTATGTCAAGTGGCTACAGGCATGTTATTATTTGAACATCAAACAGCAAAGCAGAAGCCAAAAAAGGCAACCTATAGTTAATTACCTCTGGTTTTACCCAAACTTCTCCAGAAAACAAACAACATTGTATTCCTGTTGCATTTAGCACATTTGATGTCAGATTCATAGGTTCAATGATGATAAGCAAGTTACAGAATACAACAGCATAACCACATAATTCAGTTCACACAACAAAGGGAGAAAACATTCACAGCTAACAGGCACTCCCTACGCTATGGCTTTCCACCCTTGATGTGTAGCACCAATTGCAAGTAACTGAGAATTATTCCAGTAAGAACTCTGCAAACAAATTCATCATCTCCTTACAGGTTCACCCAAACATGTAAGTTGACAGAATATTTAAAGTATTGTAAATGAGAACCCAAGTGTGTTCCCAATCCAAATGCTATAGACAAGCCTTGATCCCATAAGGAACGATGACATAAGAACAAGTGTCTACCTAGCCCAAGGTCCCCTTTTGCAACTATGGATTATAGCATATATAGTAAATCAATGATTTACTTATAAAAGTAAAAAAAAACACAAAAACAAAACAACCACAAATAATGGAGTGACAACTACATATGAAACAAGTTTCACAAGTAACTTTTTCCTCTTTGTAAAGTGAAAACAATCCAGGTTACTGAAAACCACATGGAACCTCCATCGGATCCCAAGAGAGAGATTTTTGACATCTGGTAGCACTGGAATATCATCCTCCTTTCTTGAATTCCTCACTAGAGTAAGCTTTACAGATCTTCATAGATACACAACTATTGATGCAGCGTGAAGACTAGAGAAAACACAACAAACCAGATATCCAAACAAGAAGCCCTCATAGTTGTATTGGCTTTCCCTATTTGTATAGAAGTGTTCATGTGCATCTAAGAAAAAGCAGAACCTTTCAGTGAAGAATATTTGAGGGGAAGCTTTCTTATTCTTTACCTCATTTAAAAAAAGCTTGCTTATAAATTACTGCATTTCACAGTTTTCAGCTTTACTAAACATGATCTTCCCCCCTTTTGCTGAATCTGTGCCTCCAAGAGACTTGCTCTAATGATTTCTTCTTTAAATAAAATTGTTTTTCCCACCAAAGCTTGCCCACACTTGGGAAAACAATCATTAAAACATAGTCAATGTTTCCCTATCAAGTTCTCTGCTTTTTACAAATCCATTATTAAATGGTCGTGTTGGGGAGGTATGAGCAAAAAAAAGTAACTCCAGCTACAGTTTTAGGTTGCTGATATGATAGAGATTGTAACCTGAAGCATTGCTAGACTGGTGACATTTTGCTAGGGAACCATGACATAAAGAAGCACTAGGCTGAAAACTATATTGATTAAATAAGACAAGGAAAAAAAGAAAATAGAAACGAGGAGGCCCCCAAGGAAAGAGTAGAACTTGCATCTTCTTAATTCTTGCAGCTGAGATTTGTAGCCTCATTCTATTAGTATGCTTTCTCTCACTGTGTTTCTTTCCATTTTCTGTTTTCTATTCCAATTATTAAACAATGTAGCTCTCAAAAAAACATTTTAAAAACCTTTTCATTACTAAGAAGCTATGCAAAATAGTATTAAAATAACAAAATAAGATGAAAAAGAAGAGTAAGTCAACAAATGGGTTAAATAAGAATTCAGATCAGAGAGGCCATTCCTATTTTAACTTTCCCATCTTGCAAATGATGAGAAAACTATCAGCTTTGGGCCTGGCAACGGTGCTGACTGCTGTATCAGTATCTGTTACCAACATTACCACTAAATCCCTCTGTGACCATGGAACAGTTCTAGGCCATTTACAGTATGATTATGGCCTTTAATTTTAGCCTGCAACTGTATGATTAATAAAACTGTGGTCTACCCTGTGACTCACACAAGATGTTATCGTGAAAATCTGTTGCAGTAGACCTGTAACATGCCCATCTCACATGTAGAAAATTAAGGTAACATTTAACTTTCACAGCACTCCCTTACTGAAAAGTACTGCAATACCAAACAACACTGTCAGAATGAAGCCATGAGTGTTGATAAAGCTCTTTGAGATTCTTGGATAAAAGATATTTTAATTAAAAATTAAATTACTCTGAACTAGTTGGAGGTATTTTGCATCCTTCCTTAACAGAGCTTACACCCTTGTGCACATTACCACCACTACAACACTCCGCACTTTCAGGGAGCCTGCAACGACAGAAGCCAAGTTAATTCCAAAGTTTAACCCTGCGTTAAGTTACAAGTCTGAAACTATTGCAAATGAGGAACTTCAGCATTCTTATTTAGCTAAGGCTGAGACACACTAAATCTGAAACTTTCAGCCTCACTTAGGTTAGGAATCAATATGGTAACACTTCAGTGAGCTTAAAAAGTATTGCTGCCCTAACTTTTTATAATTTTAAACAATCAATACTTGCAGAAAAAATTTCATGACTAAGCAGTAAGAAAGGTTACTGAGACATTCAAATAAAAAAATTGTGAACACCTGTTCACAAGATTTTTATTATCATCTGGCTTTTTTATCACTTTGAGCCAAGTTAAAAAAGTCCAGAAAGCTTTGCTGAAATCATTTTTCATGTATATAGCAACCACTTTATACAACAGAAGAGCTATGATTTCACATTTTAAAGCCTACCGCATCTCAAACTCTACAAACACATTGTCATGGTCTCCATACTGAAAGAAAAATGGGTGTAAGGCACCACTGACATCAAGAATGTATTGCACAACTATCCACACACGTATCTTTTGTCCTAAAAAGACTACAACTAAGTTTAAAATGAGACTCTTGGTATTACTGAATATGGGGGGGACAGTGATAATCATAAAAACAAGAGTTACACACAGCAGCTGTGGCATAATTTGGTAGCATCAAAAGTTATCCCTAATTTAGCATCAAAAGAGATGTCTGAAAACCAGCAACTTCAGTTGCTGTTCAGTGGAAACATTATAGGCAACCGTGGAAGTGAATGGAAAACGTAAGTTTGAAGCTTAAAGCTAGAGCAACAAGCTGGCAAAATTCTAATACAATACCTAGGAAGTGATAGCTACATGCCTCACCATATTTAGTTAATTTCACTGGATCCCTGGTTATGAAGGCTCTTTCAACAGTGGCTGCATGGTTCAAGCCATAAGTGTTCATAAATGCACGTTCGACATGGGCAAGCTGGATGCTAGAAAGCAGAAAATACAGCCAAAACAGAAGATACTCATTTACATCAGTCAGCTGGTATGACTTGACCACATAAAACTTAGGCAATTTTAACCAGCCTTAACACTACAACTTCATTCCACCCCCCTTCCCC
>VZSF01003006.1:0-36793 GCA_013398295.1 Chionis minor
GGCGCGGCTCGGCGCGGCTCTGCACGGCGCGGCTCGGCGCGGCTCCGCTCTCCCGCCATGGCATCCAAGTGCCCCAAGTGCGACAAGACCGTGTACTTCGGTGAGCGCATCCCCGGGGCCCGGCCCCGCATCCCCCTCCCGGAGCCGGGGCGCGTCCCCGGGACCCCGGCTCTGCCCCCGGTCCCCCATCCCTGCCACCCCCTTCCCCAAGCCCCCCTGCGGCCCCGGGTGCTCTTCTCCTTCCCGGCGCCGGGGTGTGTCCCCGGGCCCGCCGCTCCCAAACCCGGCGTATCCCCGGGTCCCCGCTCGGCCGCGGCTGCCCCCCGGCTGCCCCCCCGGCACCCAGAGCCCTGCCCGGCACCGGCTGCTTCTGCCCCGGGCCCCCTCTCACAGCGGCTGCCGCCCCTCTGCTCCGCCACCCCCCCGGACCCCCGTCCCCGGGCTGCGCTGGGGGGGACACTGCCAGTTGGCCCTGGGGCGGGGGACACGGTGGGTTGTGGGTGGCAGGGGGGTCCCGGGCACTGTCCCCTGCTCCCTGGGCTGAGGTGAAGCAGGGGGTGAGAGGCCTGGTTGGGGTGTGCGCCCGCAGGCTGTTTTGGTACTGGGCGGGGGGTGTGTGTGTGTGTGTGTGTGAGGGGATGGCTCATGTCCCCTTGTACCTGCTGGCTTGGGTCCTAGGGGAACCCAGCCCGTCTGACATGGGTGGGGTGCTGGGCAGGGGGCTCCCATGAGCGGGGAGGGTCTCTTGGTGTGGAAGGGTGGGCGGTGGCAGGTGCAAACAAAACCTTCTCCCAGCCAGTTTTTTCCCATTCCCTGCAAACCTCATTCCAGGTGTGCTGCTCACCCCTCCCCATGGCGCCTCTCGCCCAGCCCTCTGTGGGCTGCTCCCGGGTGGGCGAGCTAATGAATGCTTTGGGATGTTTAGGGGACTTTTCCAAAGGCAGCGTCTGGGCTCAGAGGTCCATCCCGGCATGCCCAGGCCGGCTTTGGGCAGCAGCGAGTCCCTGCAGGTCTCCCAGAGTCCTGCTTGGAGCTGTGGCTGGTCAGGAGCTCTGGGAACTGGGGTGTCTCCCGTGGGGCATCCCGGGGTGAGCACCGCCGCCCAGGTTGTAGAAAATGCCGGGGGCGGAGGTGGGAGCGAGGGCTGATCCCCTGCCTTGGTGCCTCACCGCTGCTCCGCAAGGAGCCTGTCCCAGCCCGCTTCCCTGCTGCGTGGCACTGCCCAGCCCGGAACCTCTGGGAGTGACCCTGCCTCGGGGTGGGCGTCCTCAGGGTGGGCATCCTTGGGGCTGTGCTGCAGGCTCAGGGTGGCTCTTGGGGATGGATCCTGAGCTGCCTCCTGGGACCTGCTGGCCACAGGGTCCATCCAGCTGGCCTTGCCTGGCGCTGCCTGCCTCCACCCCTCGCTGCCCGTCTCCCTCCAGTGCTCCAGGGTCCAGCCCCTGCTGCCTCAGCACGTTTGTTTGGTGGAGAAATACCAAAGGGTCCTGATGGTGCCTGAGCGTTTGAGGCGTTGGTGCTTTCATTCCTTTCCGGCCATCTCCAAGTAAACACAGAGAAATAGGAATTTGCTCTCTTCTTCTTTTAAATAAACCTATTTGTGTGGGGGTAGGAAGGGCTCAGCCCCTTGGATGTCTTTCCTCGTGTGAATCTTTTCCTTTTTAAGCAGAAAATAGCATGTCTGTCCAGCCAGCTGGGCACTTGCCCGGGGTCAGAGTTGCTCCTCTTGCTCCAGGGACAAGCCTGAGCCTGAGACTGGGCTCAGGGACCCCCACCTCGCTGCCGGAGGAGGCCAAGCTGTGCCAGGAGGTGAAGCGCCAGCCCCCAGCAGCGCCCAGGCTCTTTCTCTCTCTCCCCGTGTGCTGGGGGACTTGTGGGTCTGCTGGGAATGGGGCTTTGGGGGGTGGCACGATGCCGTAGCCCATGCCCAGAGCTGCTTGCCCTCTCTCTCTCCCCGGCTAGGTTTCTACAGGTGTGGTGGTCCAAGTCTTTGCTGCTCCTTGGCTTCCCTGTTCCTGCCCCCCTGGGGGATGCCTTGCCCTGCAGGCCAGGAGCAGGCGGGTGCCCGGCAGCAGGGGAATGGCAGCCCCCATCACACCCCTCCCCGCAGGGACCGTGTGGCCCCCGCTGTCCCTAAGAGAAACCGGAGGGGTGAGTCAAAACAGGAGCAAGCCAAAAACTTCACCGTGCTTGGAGCTGAGATAGGCTGGAGGGTGTCCTTGCCAATGCCTTGAGCTTTTCCTTGAGGAACCACCCAAGCTCCGGCAGAATAAACCCAGGTCCATCTATTTAATGCATAGAAACTGGGTGCAACCTCTGAACCGCCTTGCCGGGACGCGGCTCCTGGCGTTTTCTTCCCGATGGACTGCGTGGTTTGGTGGGAAGGGGATGGGAGCGTTGTGCCCGGGGTTTGGTAACGCTCGTGAATTCCTCGGCTGGCCCGAAGCTTAACGGGGAGGTGATTCATAAAGCCCCGCTTGTTCAGGAGCACTCCTCGCTTGTGCTGAATGAACGCTGGCAACTATAACTTCTCGAATGCCTGGGATTGCAGCCGTGGGTCATGTGTGAGAAATGCCACTGCGTCCCGTTCCCGGCCCCGTGCAGTGCCTGTGCGGCTGACCAGCGCCAACAGTCGTGGGTACCGATGGAAAACTCATTTCCAGCCTGCCTGTTGCTTCATGCTCCCTGGAAAAATCCAGCGGGCTCCTCCCTGCACTGTCAGGAGGATGTGGGTGTTTCCTGAGCTACAGAATGAGCTTTTTTCCTTTAAAAAGCACAGGGAAATATAAAAATAGTTTTTTGGCTTTTTTTCTGCCTTTTTTTTTTTTAAACAAGGCTGAGGTCTGTGACATTGTTTCCAGGATCAGCTGGGGCTAACTTTCCTCCTTTGGGAGGCTGGAGGGATGAAGTGAATGTTTAACCGGAGGAGCAGCACTGCCGGCGGCTGCTGGGGCTGGTTCCCATCCCACACTGGCAGGTGGTGGTGGGTTGGGGTTCGGTTTATCTCTCCTGGCAGGAAGCGCTGGAGGGACCAGAGTCGCCTGAAACCAAACAGCCGCACGTTTCCCCAGCTCTCTTTTGCATCGCTTGCCTTAAATGAGTTTTGCAGGGTCGCTGGCAGCCCTGGCCAAGCCTTTCCGCCTCCTGTCCTGTCCTCCCAGGGAACTGCGGGGGATCGCGGCAGCGGCAGGGCGTTTCCTGTTTTCCCATCCCAAGTGCGAGGCAGGCGAAAGCCCCAGGGATGCGGCAAGCACACGTGTGGCGGTGTCTAGCCGGTGGGCGGCTTTCAGGGAGCTCCCTGCATGTGTGGGGTATCTGAGGGCCGGCGGGAGGCTGCTGCGCTGTTTGTTTGGGAAGGGCATCCTAAAAACATGTGGGAGTCGCCCAGTAGCCATGGGGCTTGTCCTGGCTGTGTCTGCAGCTGGAGCAGCATTGCACCGGCGGGGCAGCCCTGCAGAAATCCAAGCCGCAATTAATAAGTAACCGTTCTCCTTGGCTCCGGGCACTGGCTGTTGGGAGACAGTGGCCCGCCAGCGGCCGGGCAGGAAGGTGTTATTTCGATTACAGCCGTCCCTAACAAAGGAAGCGGCTCTTCAAGCACAGCTGGCGTAGCGGTCGGCACGTTAGTGTCGGCACGGCCCCTGGCTTGCCAGCGCAAAGGCTGGCTGGGCTCCTTGGGTAACTGCCCTGCTCCCATGTCTCCAGGCGGTCGCTCTCGGAGAGCGCACGTGGACCTTGCAGAATGGTAACTAAGGATGCTCCAGTTCCTGGCTCCCCGTGCAGGGCCCTGCTGGGGGTGGGGGATGCCTCTGCGGGAAGCTGAAGGATGGGCTGATTAGCATCAGCTTTTCCCTCAGGAAGAAAAGCGTGAGCTATAGAAAGTTATCTGTGGGAGGGTGGGATGGGATGGCGCGGGGTCTCCGGTCCCCTTGCTCCCGCGCCCTGTGAAGCGCGCACTTTGCTGGAGCTGCTGGGGGATCCTGCGTGGTGTGGTGCTGGCATCTCCTGTGCGTGTTCACAGGGATCTGTGTGGATGTGTCCACAGGGGGTTGTGGTAGGGGTTTGTGCTGGCCGGCCTGCGTGTCCCGCTCTCTCTGCGCTGCCAGCCTGCGGAAGCAGTGCTGCTCCGGGTGCCGGGGGGCTCGGGGCTGGCAGGCAGCTCTCTGCAAGCCCGGCTGGTCCTGGGTGACTCCATTTGGTGTCTGGTTTGTGGAGCTCTGCACCCTCAGGTCCCTGGCAGGTCTCGGGCGGAGCTCCGTGTGTTCCCGTCCTCCCTGCCTGCCCCTGGCAGGAGCACAGGGATGGGGAGAGGTGAGGTGATGGGGCTGGAAAGGAAAGGCAAGGAAAGGCGGAGCTGGAACGCCCGAGCGAGAGGTAATGGAAAATCTGTCACGGCCATGTTGCAATCAAGTACGGAGCCTGGAGCGTGTGCCGTGGTGCCACTTTCGGCTGTGGTGGGGTGGTGGTGACCATGACTCCTGCCAATGTGCTGGGAGGCCCTGAAGCAACCTGGGAGGCAGTGGTGGGGGGCAGGTCCTGGCACGTGTGTGGGGGGACCTCTTACACCAGCCTGCCATGCGCTTGCCGATGGGCAGCGCCGGCGCTGTGGCCCCCAGGGAGGTCCCAAGCATTGTTTCCCGCTGCTGTCTCAGCTCACACTGTGTTGCCCACAGCCCTGGCCCAAATCCCGCTTGGAGCTGGTTGTACCCTGTGGCTGTGGGGAGCCAGCAGGATGGGGAGGTGAGCAGCCGTGGAGCTGGAGGGGCGCTTGGACAGGCTTGACTGCTCCAGCATGTCTCCGAGTCCTGCTCTCGCTGACACGGGCCAGGAAACTGTCTCATCCTCCCGGCGCTGCCCGCCAGAGATGGTATCTCAGCCTTGCAGGAGGAACACCGTGCTCCGGACCAGCGGATTACCCGGGGAGGGGGTTTGCTCTTGTGCTTGCCCGTGCCCCGGCTCTCCGCCAGCCTCGGAGCCGGGGGGATGCATCCCGTGCGGACGCTGCCTGATAAAGCACAGCAGCCCCATAGAAAATGGAGAGGGACTTGCTGCCCTGGCCCCATGAACCAGAGCAGGAGGCTGAAGGCTCACGGCCAGGAAAGTGCCTGCAGTAGGTGAGGTTTTGTCGGCAGAGAGGCAGGGAGCGGAGCGGGAGCCATGCCGTGCGTTAGGGCTGCGGCTGGAAATCAAACAGCCCTGGCTCGTGCCTGAGCGGCTCGGCTGTGTGGGGGCTCGGGTCCTGGGGAGCACCTCGCCTCGCCACTCGGCTGGAAGCGAGGCCCTGGGAAGTGGGGACCCCCGCTCTCCCCTGCCTGGGGTGTTCCTCGTTCCCCCCCCCGGCTGCGCGCCCTGGCGAGGCTGTACTGAGCTGGCTTTGTTGCGCACTTGGAGGGAGCCCAGCAAGCGAGTGGCTCGGGGCCGGAGGGCTCGCCTCGCCTTGCTGCGGAGGAGCTAAATATATACGTCTTGGCCACAAAATCACAGTGTGGTGTAACCGTCGGCGCAGGCTGTGTGAGGGGGAGAGGAGCTGCCTGGCCATGCCCGAGGAGGGCAGGAGGGGACAAGGAGGTGGGAAGGCAGCGCAGACCCTTCCAGGGGGATGCTGGGGCACCGTGACTGGTGGCACAGTCTGGCACAGCGTGGCAGGAACCCCTCAAGCTGTCCCTCTGCCTTTTCCATCTCCCAGCCATGCTGCGAGGGGCTGGGGAGGGGATGAGGCTGCTACTGCCTGAGCTCTCGGCTTTGTTTCCAGCCATTCACCAGGCTCCTTTCCCTGCGCTCATCTCTCTTATTCATTCTTTTGTGCCTGTGACTGCTTTGAAGCGCATCTGCAGTCAGTCTGAGAACATCCCTCTCCTCTAGGGATGCCTGTCCCTGGGTCCCTGTGGGGATTTGGCATCTTTATCGCTGGGCTGGGCTTTGTCAGCCCTTCTCTGCGTCCTCCCAGGGCTGCGGTGGGATGGATGGGGCACAGCCCAGCCCTTCGCAGGGACGCGGCTGCAGCTATGGTTGCTTTTGCTGAATAAGCCTCCGGCTTGAAGCAGCGCTGACGTCAGGCCGTGGAAATACCTGTGCGAGGGCCCGGAGCCGGCTTGGCGTGGCCCCCGGCGCTGAGGCTGGGAGGAGAGACGCTCCCTTCCCACCCCGAAAAGATGCACCCACCTCTGGCTCGCGCCAGCTGCCTTGCCCGGGCACATCGGGTAATTAAGGGATGAGCCAGGTTGTCTCTGGGGTGGGGCTGCCGCAGAGCCCAGGGAGCCGACTGCCTCGGCAGCCCCCTCCAGCACTTTCCTGCCCCTTCCTCTGATTTTCCCTGGCTCCGGTGGTGTCCCTCGTCGGTGTGGGCTGCACCCCCTGCACTGTGCAAATCCACTCCATCGCTACATCCTGCAGCCGGCCACGCGCCCGGCTGTGCCTCCACCTCTCCTCCACGGGAGGGATTTCCCCTAGGAGAGAGGATTGTTATTGATGGCACCCGGTGCCCACCCACGGCGAGGCGGGTAACCCAGGGCAGGCAAACCCGAGTCACACACATTTGGCAGAGGCCACATTCCTGCAGCCGAGTACCCTTAACTCTGCCCTTTCCACAGGGTGCTGCGTGGCTGGTTTAAATTTGGTGGGCTTGGGGGGAGCATCTTGGCATGGAGCTGAGCGTGTAGGTGCGGGATCCAGCAAGCTGGGCAGGATGAGTGTGTGATGCTGAAAGGATGCGGGTGCTGGCCTGTCCCTTCCCAGCGTGGCTCGGCGTGGCGTTCGGTGGCAGAGGCTGGGTGTGCACGGCGTGATGTCCGGCTGACCGAAGCCTATGCTGGAGCCCTGTGCCATCCCGCACTCCCTGCACAGAGCCGGATGGAGCCCGGACACGGTTTCGCCCCGGGCTGCTCTTGCAGTGCTGAGATGGTGGGGTNCGGAGCGGGGTTCCCCCCCAGCAGCTGCCCGGGGGGTCTGTGCCATGGTGGGAAGCGCATGGGCTGGGACTTCTCCTCGGGAGCTGATGCAACGATGGAGCAGATGTGGCCCGGTGACAGGAAATCTGGGCGCTGGTGCTTTCCCTCCGCAGTGATTTATGGGGCAGCCACGGGCAGGACGCCACTGCTCTGGAAATGGGCTGGGGTGGCTCCAAGCTGCTTCCTCTGCTCGGCGCGAACAATGCTGCCTGGAAAACCATCCTGGCTGTGCTGTCCCGGCTGTGCCGGCCCCCACTGTGGCCCCCGGGAGCCCTTGTTTGCAGCTGGAGGATGCCTGAGCAACCTCTGCGTGGAAATTCCACCCACGGGCAAGGGGCAGCTCCTGTGGTTCCCGGGATGTCCCCGTGCCCCGGGAGCAGGATGGTGCCCTGGGCCACCTCCTGCCGCATCCCCTGCCAGAGGCTGCGGGTGCTGGTGAGGTCCCTTATGCTCTGCGTGGCCTGAGGATGCCTTTTGGGGGGTGCATTCGTCTGGGAGCAGCAGGTATTTACAGCTGCCTGAAACATTATGGAGTGGGGAACATTGTAGGGGCATCCCGTCTTGCGGGGGCAGGAAGGAGCTGGTGTGGGCTGTGGCCGGCTGTAATTGCAATGGCCTCTGGAAAACATCCGCCGGGAGTTTACTCCTTGCTTTGTAGCCGGGGCTATGACGGCGCTGGGCCGGGGCGGCGGGGGGAGCCGGGGGTGACACAGCTGAAGCGCAGCCTGGCCTGGCCACGCATCCGCTGTGACAGCCAAGTGGCCCTTTGGCCCCCAGCCCCTGGCTCCGCTTTCAGACCGTCAGGCTCCGTTTCCTTCCCTGGCCACCCCCGGGGAGGCACCCGTTCCTGGCGGGGAGGGCTGGGGGGACGCAGGGCTCCTGCAACAGCCCCAAGGCGGCCGGGTGCTGGGAGCTCTGTGTCCCCCTCGCTTTTGGGGAGCACTTGCTGGGCTGGGGAGCCTGGGGCTGTGTGTCCTGGGGCTGGTCCTCTGCCCCCAGGGACAGACAAGGGCTGCAGAGGAAGGAAGGGGAGGGCAGGGTCAGGTGCTGGCCCTTTTCCCACATGGGGGCAGGCAGGGATTTGCCCCGGCAGCTTTGAGCTGGCAGGCACAGAAGCCCCGGCTGCGGTGGGGCATCCCTTCACCCTGCCATCCACTCCCGCCTGGGGTTTGGTCCAACCGGGGCTCGAGCGTGGCGTCACCAGGAGGTTGGTTCGAAGCTGCTTCCAGCTGATGCTGGTTCCCCAAGCCTGTTTTCCACATGCTCGCCTGGGGATGCTCTCGGGGCTCTGCCCTGCACCCCAGTGAAATGGCTCCAGCTCTGCCCTCTCGCACTGCCCTCTGCCACCCGCCAACCCCGCTTTGCACCAGGGCTGATTTTTTTGGGTGGTGATGGCAGTTGCAGCTTATCTTGGCCTTGCGGTGGCGTGCCCCAGATGCAGCTGTTTGCTTTGGGAGGAGGGTGGCTCTGGAAGCCAGGACCAGCCCTCAGGGAGCTCTTGACCCCCATCTTGACCTAATGCAAACAGGTGACATTTGTTGAGGTCCTCAGGGAAAAAGGGGCTGGGAAACCCGCCGTCACAGAGGAGGTCTTCTTGCAGAGTAGGGCCAGGCTCCGGTTTCGCTTTTATTTGCTTGTTAAATATTTTATTTGGCGCTCCTGATTTAGTTTTACGGTGGCTTTAACGGGATCATGCTGTTCTCCAGCTGTCTCCGCACATGTGTGGGGGAGAGGGAGGGCAAACAGGAATCGGCAGGGGACACGGGGCAGCACCTGACCCCCCAGGAGCTAGGGAAGGGGGGACAGCAGGAGGCCAGGGATGCAGGATGAGGACTGGCAGCCTGTGCTACCTCCTGGGGTGCTCCTAGGGATGTACAGCTCGGGGCCAACCCTGGAGGTGCATTCACGTAACTGGTCTCGAAGCATTTTCCTTCCCTGAATTTGCCCACTGATGCTTCGGAACTGTTTTCCGTGCTGGCAGCGAGTTGCTCCACAGGTTCATGGCACCCCGGGGCAATGCAAGGACGGTGCCTGCGTCCCTGTCTGCGCATCGCACCTCCTCCTGGGCTGGGGGCGAGGGGCGAGCACCCACATGCCCAAGAGATGGGTGTTTTCCAGGGCCAAACGTCCATCCTTGGTGACACTGGAAGCTGTCTGCTGTCCCCGGGGACCTGACTGGAGGCAAGCGGGTGTCCTGGGAGCAGCTCTGGCTGGGGGCTGGAACTGTGGCTGAGGCCCCCGGGAGCCTAGGAGGCTGGGTGTGCGTGGGGGAGCTATGACTAACCGGGTGGGGTGGGCATGGTAACACCAAATATTTGAATGGGAGCAGGGTCATTTTGGGTAACGTGGAGGGTAAAAATAGACGCGAAGAGTAGCAAAGAAAACGCTACCGTTGCCGGACTGGTGCGTGGGAAAGGGCGTCTGTGCGATGGCAGAGCCGGGCTGGGGGGATCAGAGGCTGGGGGGGGATCCGTGCCCGTGGCCTGAATGGCCCTGGGGACCCTGCGGGCTGCAGCAGCGCAGTCCCTGCAGCGTGGCTGGTTTGTGCAGCGTGCCGATGAGCCCCTCCTCGAGTGCAGCCCCCCATGGCACCGGGAGCTTGGCTTCCCCAGGGGCTTTAGCAGGTGCTGGGCAGTCGCTTACCCCTCTCTCGTATTCCCTGCAGCCGAGAAGGTGTCCTCCCTGGGCAAGGACTGGCACAAATTCTGCCTGAAGTGTGAGCGCTGCAACAAGACCCTGACCCCAGGCGGACACGCCGAGGTAAGAGCTGCCGGGGTGGATCAGGTGGGAGAGCTGTGCTGCGGTGCAGGGGTAGCCTGGTGGTCTCTCCAGGGCTCCCCAGCACCCCAGGGCTGGGAAGTCTCAGGAATCGGGCTGGGGCAGGTACCCGATGCCATGTGGATGGACTGTCCCTGCAACACACAAGCCCAGGAGCGCACACGGTGGCTTCACATGCTGCTGCTGCTGCGACCTGTGGTGCTCAGGAGCTCTTGTGCACAGTCCTGGGCAAGCCGCAGCGTGGTGCTGGCACCACGTGTGATGCCCCAGCTGTGCCGCCCCCGTGCGGGCTCCCAGGCAGCCTGTGGTGGGGCTCGGTGCGCCCTGGCGAGCACTTGAGGCAGCTCCGTGCGCCGGGTGGGCTTCTTTGGGCACCACACTGGCTTCAAAGCCTGCACCAGAGTGTGGTTAAAACCACCCAAAAACTGGGGATGCGTGGGTTGCCATGGTGATGCTAGCTCGGGGCTGGAGTTCGATGGCACCGTGGCTTTCCAGAGCTTGGGAGCGCAAGGGTGCCGTGCTGGCAGTGGCAGGTGCTCAGGCCTGGGAGCAACTGTGTTTTTCTTGCACAATGCCCCCGCGTGACACCCGGTGCCCTGGGTTTTGCGCAGCGCCTGTCATGCCAGAGTGTCACCAGCTCTTTAGCGCGGTTTTAGCACACGGTACAGCTGGGGAGCGGGTGGTGGCGGCGGCAGGGACAGCTGTGCTGGTTGCCACCAGCCCGTGAGGGGAGTGGGGCCGGTCCTGTTGGGGAGGATGGGGCTGTGTGGGTGGATCTGTGCTTTGGGCCAGGTTGAGCCCTGGGGATTTGCTACTTCCCCTTATAAGGCTGGATTCTGCTCCTGTGGGAGATGGCAGCCAAGCCCCCACTGGCTGTGCCGACAGCAGGATTTGGCCCTTCCCTGCTTTTTCTCCCTCCTTTCAAGCCAGTGTGTCTGGCTGGGTTGGAAAGGTGTCGCGGGGAGACCAGCTAAATGTTTATCCTCCCCTCCGGCATAGTAACGCTGCGAGCACACTGATATTTACGCCTTGCGATATTTCGCAGCTGCCTGCTCGCTTCCCAAGCCTTGCCTGCGGCCGCTGCCAGCCTTCGGCACGGCACCGCTCGGGCTGGCGAGGGAAGGGACATACCTTCCACTCAGCTACCTCCCGTCCCCGTCCTTGCCTTGCAGCAGAGGGGATGGAGGGCAGGAGCGCGGGGCACGAACCAGGGTTGGGACGCTGAATGGGGTGGGTTCGTGCCTGAGGTCGGGGTCCCAGTGTGTTTTCCACACGGGGCGCTGTGTGTGGCAGCCCCACTGGCCCCCCCTGCCCCAGCCACAAAACCCCTCTTTCTTTTCTCTTGGACTCCGTTCCTGCTGGCCCATGAGAAACGGCTGTGGGGAGCTCTGGGGCTTATCACCCGCTTCATGCCTTCCTGCGATAATCGCCTGGAGCTGATAGCAGGGCTGATAGCGGCTGGGCTGGGACCAGTGCCTGAGCGGGGCCTCTGATCTCAGGCCAAGGCGAGGGGGGAGGCGAAGCTTGGTGGAAGCCACGGTGCTGTCTGTGTTCACCTAGTAGTGGTCCGACTGCGCACAGGATGCTTAATGGGCAAAGTGATGCCTTACTGGGTCCCAGTGGGACACGGCTGGGTGGGGGCTTGGAGATGCTTCTCAGCTGAACCGCCACAGGGTGCTGGTGCTCCAGCCCCGTTGTACGGCATGTGCAGAACCCCCGGAATGTTTGATGCAGGCAAAATCCTCGGGTGCTCGGGTTGGGTTCGACTGTCGCCAGCAGACCCGCGGGCTGGATGTGTTTTGGGGTGTAGGCATGGCTGTGGCGGTTTCTGAACACCTGTGGGGACAGAAGCAGTCCCAAGGGAACTGTGGTCACCGCTCGGCATCCTAACACTCCACTCTCTCCCCAGCATGATGGGAAACCCTTCTGCCACAAGCCCTGCTACGCCACGCTGTTTGGCCCCAAAGGTACGTCTGTGCTGCCCCTGTCCCTGTGTAGCCATGCCCAGGGCTGCAGGAGGGGCCAGGTCCCCCCATCCCTGCTGGTGGGGAGCTGTGGCCCCAAAAGCACCCCAGAAGCCAAGCTAGCATGGGCTGAGCATCAAGCCAGCACTTTGTAGTCCCAACCCTGCCCGTCCCCTTGTGCAGAGGGAGAGGAGAGCTACTGGAGGGAGGGATGTCTTGACAGCTGTCTTTTTTTTTTTTTTTTTATATTTCAAAACCAAATTCCTATTCAACTGTTCCAACAGAAGGTGGAGTCACTCTCCTATCCCAGACGTGGCTGGAGAAAGCCTGAGTCAGGGGAAAGCAAGCTGGGGCGGAGGTGCAGGAGTGTCTACAGTGGCCCTGTGGCTGAGTGGGGCTGGGGGAGGTGGGACAGGGGGCTGGGGGAACGATGGAGACCCCAAGTGCTCCCAGGCCACCGCAGCCTCTCTGTGCCCCACTGCAGGGGTGAACATCGGTGGCGCCGGGTCCTACATCTACGAGAAGCCACAGATCGAGGGGCAGACCGCTCTGGGACCCATCGAGCACCCGGTGAAGGTGGAGGAGAGGAAGGTGAATGCTGCACCTCCCAAGGGACCCAGCAAAGGTGAGGGGCAGGGCACCATGGGCAGCCTGGCCCTCCACCGTGTCGTTCAGCTGGTCCAGAGCCACTGGATTTGGCGATGGTCTGGGGTGCAGTGTGTGTGTGTGGGTCCTCTGCACCTGTGTGTCCTAGCTGAGATGTCCCTCTGCTTCCCACGCCCTCTCTCCTTCCAGCCTCCAGCGTCACCACCTTCACCGGGGAGCCCAACATGTGCCCACGCTGCGGCAAGAGAGTCTACTTTGGTAAGCGGGTGAGCGGGCAGTGGGTGCATGCCCTGGGGTGGCACGGCCCCACGCTGCTGGGGCTCCATGCAGGACCCCTGGGGCATGCAGAGGGGCTGGGGGAGGGTGTTTTGGCTCAGAGGTGGGGTTCGGGGCACAGAGGGACGTGCCTGAGGAGCCTACTGGGGTGGGTCTTCTTGGAGGAGCTCCTGGGCGCAGGGCTTCATGTGCATCCTGTCCCCTGCTGTCACCTCCCAGGTGAGTGGCATGGGCTTAATAGCTGTCCTCAGCTGACCTCTGTCACCTGTGAGGCAGCAGAGGGGTGGGAGAGATGCGGGAGGCTGGGGTGCACAGGGCTGTCCAGGGATTTTGTATGCAGAGGTGATGTCCCCACTGGGCTTTCTCCCCCTTGGCATGTGTGCAGGGGGCCAGCGTGACCTTCCCTCCTTTGTCCCCACTCTAGCTGAGAAGGTGACTTCGCTGGGGAAGGACTGGCACCGTCCCTGCCTACGCTGCGAGCGCTGCAGCAAGACTCTGACCCCGGGGGGCCATGCCGAGGTAAGGATGTCCCAGCCCCGGGCAGCGCGCGTGGATGATGCTGGCATGGGGGAGCCAGGCGTGACACCTCCCGACTGAGCTGTGCCTTCGGCAAGAGGGCAGGGCAGGGCTCCAGGAGCAGCTCCCGCAGCCTGGGGGAGCGCTGGGGGTGCGGGGGTGCAGCTGTCCAGCCGCAGGGGATGAGCAGAGTGGGAGAGGTGTCCAGCAAGGGGGACGTGTCCTGGGGACTGGTCTTTCGCTGCCCTGGGTGACCTGCTTGTCTCTCTGCCCTGCACAGCACGACGGACAGCCATACTGCCACAAGCCCTGCTACGGGATCCTCTTCGGGCCCAAGGGTGAGTGCCTGGTGGCGTGCGGGGTGGGGGGAGCCAGTCTGGGGACACGTGCCCCGCCTGGGCTGCTGCTCTCGATGCTCGTGCCACCACCCAGAGGGGACATCTCCCTGGTGCGTGCCACCTTCCCGCCCGGGTCCTCACCCTCCTGCATTTCCCTCCCATGCAGGCGTCAACACCGGAGCTGTGGGAAGCTACATCTACGACAAAGACCCTGAGGCGAAGAACCAGCCCTAGACGGCATCCCCCTGCCCACCCACCCGCCTGCTCTGTGCCCCCCGTACTAACCTCCTGCTCACAGCCGGAGCAGACCCTCACCAGGCTGGCCACGGAGCTGTGCTCTCTCTGCTGTCTCTCCTCCGGGCAGGACGGCCCTGCCCCCGGGTGATATATCATAGTCTCTAATATAAGCTTCAGTGTTTAAAGGCAAAGGTAGAAGGTGTCTCTGCTGGTTCCCAATGCGCTCTGCCCTCCCCAGCCCTCCCACCACCCCCTCTCCCCGAGCATAAGTGGCAGCAGGGCGGGTGTGGGGATGTCACAGTGTGCAAGGGACAGCGGGTGGCACCCAAGGGGCTGAAGGTGGGGGGAAGGTGGTGTCAGGAGTCCCACTACGGGAGGGTGCTCCCAGCTGCCCCCCGCACAGAGGGCGATAGAGCCGGCCAGGTCTGCCATGGCCCTTGGGGGTGGGGGCTGGTGGTCAGGGCACCCAGCCCTGTTCCTCACCAGCCACAGGGGACATGTGTCCCCTGAGGGCTCTGGCAGCACTGCCCTTCTCCTGGCCCTTCCGGGGCTCCATGCCCTGGCTCTTGCTCTCCCCGGCGCCCGTGGGTGACCCCAGCTGCACTTGGGGTTGCAGGGTCTGGCAACTCCCTGCACCCCCATCCTTGCACCCCCAGGGCATCCCTGTACGTGCACCCAGGCAGGTGCCCAACCTGCTCTGCCAGCTGCTTTGGGTTGGTGTCCCCCCCCCAGCCTGGTTCCCCATGGCGGCTGGGCTGTTTCCTCCCCCTTCGGAGCGCAGAGCGCATTGGGCTGGCGGCTGAGTGGCGGGACGCCTGCCTGCTTCCCAGAGCCGGAGGTTTCTCATTGTTGTTGTTTATTTATAAGCAGTTGTAAATGTGCCCCTTGCTTTGGAGAATGACACGTGCCCCCTCCAGTCTCACCCATTTCCCCCCCCATCGCCGGCCCCATGCACGCCCAGCCCCGCTGCTGCCCGGGAGGCCGGGGAGAGGGCTGGTGCAGGGGACTCCCCGGGGCGGCAAGCCCTGGGGTGCCAGCACCCTGCTCTCTCCAGGCTCCCTGCGCCGCCGCGGGGCTGACTTTTGTTATTTGCTGACAATAAAGGTTTTGAGAGATGCCTTGTGTGGCTTAGCTCTGGGCGGAGGTGGGGGAAGCTGTGTGCGCTGCATAGCATCCCTCCGGTCCCGGGGCAGTGTGGGGACCCTGCTGCTGGCTCCTGCTCCGGCTGTCTCCTCCTGGGAGAAGACAGAGCAGCCTTGGTGTCCGCCAAGCCCGAGCTGCCCGTGCCAGAACTGCTCTTGGTGCAGCACAAGCCATGGCCGCTCCCTGGGCTGTGAGCAGGATGGGCTTATAGGAGTCTGTGCTGGCCCTGGAGATGATGGGATGGGATGGAACGCGATCCTCCCTGGCTTTGCAAGGTGGAAAACTAACAGAGGGATGTAACGCAACAGGGGACACTATCACCCCCAGCCTGGGCTGGCTGAGCAGGCGCGGTGCCTGAGCGGGGCTACTGGTGGGAAAGCCCAGCCCTGGCAGCAGTGGGGCAGGAATGCAGCGCAGGGGCACGGGCCGCCCTCCCCCAGCCCCTGGGAGCTGCCATGTCCCCAGCCAGATACCAGCCCTGCTGCCAGGCCTGGTTTTAGACATCCAGCTATTCCCCCTAGGAGCTCGGCGTCTGGAAAGCAAGGCACGGAGGCTGGGGCTGCCAAGGCAAACACCAGCTCTGGGAACAGCTGCTCTGGCTCGTCCCCTCCATCAGGTTCTTGCAAGCCCCCCATCGGGCTGCCTGCTGGCTGCGTGTGTCCCCCGCCCGGGAATGCAGGCACCCTGCTGGCCCTGTTTGCTGGAGAAAACAGGGACCTGGTGGCCCCTGCAATGTCTTACATCCTTGTAGCAGCCTCAGCCCTGGTGCTGCTCCATCACTGTGCAGAAGAAGGGCGGATGGGTGCCGGCCACAGCCCCTGGCCTTGCTCCTCGCTCAGGCACAGCTAGGAAATGCAGTGGGCACTGCAGAACGGGAATGCTGGCTCTGCCCATGCATCGTGCCTGCAGGGAGAGTTCGGCCGCAGTGGCATCCCCGGGGCTCAGGCAGCTGGCAGAGCAGCGGGCGCGGGAACCACTGGTTTTCCCTCTCCCAGCAGCAGTCCCAGCGGCACGCAGCCTTTTCCCAGGCACAGAGGGCTTGTCAGCGTAGTTCTGGGGCTGGGGAATGGGGTGTGTGCGTTCATGTTTTGGTGAAGTTTCTATAGAGACTTGACCCCTCTGACACTTTTGGAGACAAGGCTGCTGCAGAAATCAGAGCGGTGACATCTGCTGGCTCCTTCCCTGAGCCGCACCAAAGAGCTGGGCCCTCGCAGTCAAACTTTGCCAAATTTGCCCCATGCAGCAGCTGCGGTGCTGCGGCGGGGAGGTCCCCATCACCTGTCCAGGACCTGGGGCAGCTGCTGGCAAAGCCCTTGGCATGTATCCCGCTCTTGTTTACCATAATTAATTAATGAGCTTAATACGCCAGCCTTTTTGCCAGCCTGTAGCAATGCCCCGCAGCAGGGAGTTTCCCTGATGGATTTTCAAGGGGTGATTTTCCTCCCTACCACCCTGCCTGCAGCTCAGGGAGGTTGGTTGCCCTCCCCACTGAGTGCCTCCAGGCAGGATGCTCGCTGCCAGGGGGGAGCCAGGCACCTGGGGCCTCAGCTGAGACCCAGAGTGTGGTGGGATGGGAAGGAGCTGATGCAGGGCTGCTGGGGGCTATTTAAGCCGGTGGTCTTGAGACAGGGAGGAAGGCATTTTGGGGATAGCAGGGGTTGGGAGGCAGAATGCCTTGATGGCTGGTAAATGAGTTAGTTCTGGGCGTGAAGGGATATAGGGGCAGGTACAGCATCCTGGCTACTGCCTGCTTCCAGGCGGCAGTGATCAAATACTGGGTTTTATTTTGGTCTGAGGCTAGCTTTTTTTTTTTTTCCCCTCCTCCTTTCTTTTTTGCTTACATTTTCTTTTCCCCATGAGAGTTGTGTTGAGGGAATGCAACGAAAATAAAAATAGACAAAATTCAGCTCTGCTGAGCAAGAGGATGCTGGGAAGCCTGCGTGCATCACAGCTTCCTGCTGCCCCAAAGGGGACAACCCAGCTGCTCAGGCTCCAGGTGGGTGGTGTCCCTTCACTGTCCCCCAGCCCTGATGTGGCAGGGGAATGGGGCTCCCCTTGTGGCAGAAGGTGGCCCCCAGGTACGGCGGGTACCCACAGGGTGAGTGTTAAGACCAGGAAGCTGAAGGATGTAGCGGGGCTTTGGGATCCCACGTAGGGTTATCTGTGTGAGTGCTGAGGGGTTGGAGGGACAGTGTGGGGACTAGGGCACTGACACAGCAGAGTGGCACTTTGCTTGAGCAGTGAAGGCAGCTCTGGCCTCCAATCCCCAGTGCATTTTTGTATTTATTTTTGGGAGGCCTATGTGAGCTGAAAATGCTCCTTTACTTGAAGCTTGGAAAACATCCTTCCCCTTGGGGATGTCAAATATTTTAATTTTTTTCAGCTCGGACTTGCTAGTGGGATAAAAAAGTTGGAGGGCTCTGGTGATTACAGACACGCTCTCCAGGGTACGGAGGAAAATAGAGAACAAAGTGGATACAGCTTTGCTTGGAAATCCCCCAAGCCATGCAAACTTGTCCTGGGCAGTTACGCTTGCTGTCTCCCAGCTTTCCTAGGAGCCAGCGGAGCTTGGCAGGGAGCCGTGCCTTGCAGCTCCTCGCTGAGCGCAGGGATCCCACCAGCTGCCACCTTGCACCGGTGGTCAACCTGTTCTGAGGGCAGTCCGGGTGACGGGTGCCAGCTGTGTATCCCTGAACTGTGGGAGGAGCAGGGTTGTCACCTAGTGGTGTTTCTCAACAGAAGGCTGGGGGCGCCCGTGCCACCAGAAATGGGGCTGCATGGCTTGCGCTGCCATTAGTGGCCCAGAAAAGGGACCACTGGGTGTACAAAGGCTTGTCCCAGAGGGGCACAGAAGGATGAACACATGGAAAACACCAGGGAGGGAGTTGGGATAGGAACGGTGAGGGCAGTCCTGTGCTACAACACCTCAGCTAGTCCATGCAGGAAAGGGAGATGCAACCACCGTGGTGCGGAGGGTCTCCCGAAATGCAAGGAGATGGCTGTGCTGGCTGTGGCTCCACCCCAGCTCAGATGTGCCAAGGGCTGGAGCAGCACAGCCGGGCAGCGAAGCAAGACACGTTTAAAGCATTTACTGGGAAGTCAGTAAGTAGGAGCCAAAAGGGACGAAGTGCGGGAAGATGTGATTTAAGATGGGGTATTAAAATGACCCAGTAAGCACAGCTTGCTTTCATGACGGACAAGAACTGGCTCCAGTGCTCCCTGAAGTCAGTGGGATGGCTCTCCCTGGCTTGGCCAGGCTTTGGCTCAGCCCCAGGGGGAGGTTAAAGTACTGGGTGTAAATACTGGAGAGGGTGTAGGAGAGCAGGCAGGGAAGAAGGAGGAAGAACGCCATGAAACCAAGCAGAGAAGGATTTGGGCTGTAAATCCCCCTGCCAGTGCGGTGCACTGGACTGTCATGGAGGGACCACCGCTGGTGCAGGCTCCAGCCATGGCACTGGTGAGGAAGGCGCTGGCTCTGTCCCTCAGCGGCTCCTCCCCGGCTTGTTGCTGCCTGGGGGCATCCACGAGGGAATTTCCCCCCAGGATGTAGGCTGGGGTCTGCAGCAGCCTTTGTACCACCAGGTGGGGTGAGCAGCCGGGGGACCGCTCTGGGGGCTCAGGGGGGCTCCTGGAGACCCCTGAGGGCTGCTTGCTGGGGAGGAATACGCGTGCTGCGCAAACCTGCAGCTCCTCCCCTCTCTTGCTCTGCCTTGACCCTCCGTCTCGCTTGGGTAAGGCAGAGTGGAGCCGCTATGTCGCGCTCCCCTCCCTGCGCTGCCACCATGGCATGGCCACGCCAAGCAGCGTGCTGACGGAGAGAGCCAACCTCTCCTGCGCCTCTTTCCCTTTGCCTCACCCCCAGTGAATTTTTAACCAGGAATAAAAGGTGTGGAATCAACAGCCTGGACCCAGCCCAGGGCAAACGGCGCTGCCGGGCGAACGCCCCACGCCTGGGCAGGGCTGGGGAGGTGGCCCCTGGCACTGGTCCCCTGCGAGCAGCCCCTGAGCGGCGCCACGCTCCCCGCCAGCCCCCAGCACAGCTGTACATCTCCCCGGCAGGCAGAGACGATGCCTCATGGGTGCTGGGCAGCTTCCCAAAGCAGCGGGCGTTGCTTGCTCGACAGTCCTGGCTGGATGTGATAGCCACAACAGAAACAGCTGGGGCCATGCCGGGAAAATGCACCAAACCTTCCCCCAGCAGGATTTAGCCAGGAGGTTTCCTTGGGCGGCCGCTAATGGAAAGCTTGCAGAAAAGAGCAGATGGTAGTGGAGACTTTGGCCAGACCGTGCGCAGGGAGATTGGGGGAACCATGCCTGGATGAAATCAGAGATTTTCCATGTAGCTGGGACTTGGAAAGGTTGGAGTGGTGGGTGAGAGCTACCGCGCTCTTCTGTCCTGCGGATGGAAATCCCAGATGCATACCCCTGCTCTCCTGGCAGCAGGGCTCACCCCCATGCTCACCGGGTCCCTGTGCTGTGTGGCAGCGCCTCGCCGAGCTGGGAGCTGGCCCCGGGGCTCCTGTGTTTGTTATTGCTTGTGCAGTGTAATATTAACCGCGTGATAATCATTCACGCCCTGGCTCTTGAGGCTGAGAGCCGACCTGACCAGCGACTGCTGTGAGCAGCCAGCTGCCTTAACTGGCCTGGAAACGTTTGTACAATTTCTGCTGGAGACAGCTGTGTGATTGCCCGCACCCGCGGCGGGACGGACTCTGCACCGTGTCCAAGAGGGCAGTGGGCACAGCTTTTGGCACAGCACTGAGCGTATTTCAGTGACCTAAACCATTTGGGGCTTTACAGCACCAGTGGCGGCATGCTGCTGGGTGTACTGGGCTCCCCTGCCAGCATCCCCCAGGGCGGCCCTTTCTGAGCTCTTTCCCCAAGCCCCACGCTCCCGCACTGCCTTTCCCGCTGCCGTCCTGTTCCCAATTACTTCCAGCCGTCGGCCGCCTGTCAGCTTTATGAAGACGTACCCCAGAGTTTTTCCTTAGGGTGTAATTTGCCCTGACAGCCGCCTTTGCGCTGTTGTTTTCCCGGCCGGCTGGTAATGGGATTAGCCGCGTGCAAATCCGGAGGTGATGGAAGGCCAGTGGGTGTGGGGGGGTGTGCCGGCCCCCCACCGCGGGGGTACCCCATGCCGCTTTGCAGTGCCGTGGTGCCGGCATCTCGCGGGCCTTTTGATGGGATCACATGTCTGGCAGCTCCCCCCAGCCTCCGCTGGGATTTTTTTAAGCCACCCTATAATTTCCTTGTCAAATTAGAGTCCCATGCTGAGCTGGGTAGGGCATATTTTACAACAAATCATCTTGGCTGAGCAGGCCCTTGACTTGCACAAGTGTGGGCTGAAATATGGCCAGGGAGGGAGATTTCACAGGGCTCGCAGCTGTGTGAGTGTGCTGGGAAAACTTTGGAGCAGGGTGCCACCAGCCCCCGGGTCCTGCCTTCACCAGTGCGTTGTGTTCCCACTGTCCAAGCGTGCTGGGGAGGGCATGACGTGGGAATTGTGGGAGCCCTTGTGCTGTTCCAGCGAGCGGGGGCAGGAGGGGAGCTGGGAACTGCTGCCCTGGCAGATGGGCTGGTTTGCTATGCAGAAATAGATAGGTTTTTTCTTGCAGTCTTAGCAAAACAAACCCAAATCGGCTTATGTTACCCACCCTGCTTGCTAAAATGCCGCTGTCTTTTCCAGTCATTACCTGGGTAATCACCAGGGGCCAGGTTGCTGGAGGGGGATATTTTGGGCAGGCAGCGTGTGCCTACAGCTCCGGCATGCCCAGGAGATCTCATCTTACAACAGTGCCCCAAGAGCTTGGGCACCTCTTGGGGGGCCCTTGGGGCTGTGAGGACCTTGCACTGAGTATGCCACAGGTGGACCTGGGGAAGCTGGTGCTGGCTCTTGCAGGTGCTCACTAAGGGACCGGGGAGGGGACCCTGCCCGTAACAACGCCACCCAAACAAACAAAAGGGACAGCCCAGGTTTTCCGAGGACGGTTGCTACGTCATCAGGGAGTGCTGACGCCTGATGCTCCAGGATCGAGCCTCACCCACAGATTACTATCAGGGGGCACAGACAGCTGAAGCTCAGCTCTGCTCTGCTCTAATGGTTAAATTAGCTGGAACAAGTACTCCAGATAAGATAAGGTTGTGGTTTGCTGAGGAGGCTGTCCTCCCGTGGCGCTGGCTGCGTTGTTTCCCCTGGCATGCTATGAACCTTGCTTTGAAGTGGTGCTCAGGCTGGGACCTGGCGCAGCTGAAGACGCCGCCACTGCCCTTCTCCTGCTGCTCCCTGGAGCCATCTCTGCCCAGCACCAGAGCTCACCCGCTGCCCGCCCTTGCCCCCGTGGGCATGGTGCCGTGGGCTGTGTCCCGCTGCAGAGGGATGAGCTGGCTGTTGCTCACTGCCACTCCAAAACAGCTCGCAGGCAGTCGTAGCGTAGTTTTGGCTCCTGGGGGGACCCTGAATGGCAGAATGAGCGGTATCTCCAAACGTCAGGCTGCCAGCAGCATTTCCAGCCAGCTCCCTCCAGCATGGGCCGGCAAGGGCTTGGTTTATTGCCCCACCATGGCGCCCTGATGGGTTTCACACACCGGTGTTAGGAGTGTTTATGGACTGGCTCCCTGTAAAACAAGCAAGAGGCTGCATCCTGCAGGCTCCCGAGGTGCTGCTGTGCTCCAGGAGCACCTGCAGCTCTCGCTCCCTCCCCTCCCTGCCGCCCTTCACTAGGCGGCTTGGCTGTGCTGCCCCACTGCCGTGCGTGCCCACCCATGGATGGGATGAGAGCAGGGCGGTGGCGATGAGCGGGATGCATGGATAGCCCCGGCGGGGCGTCAAATCTGGGGCTACTGACCGACGGCAACCTTCACATGGGTAATGGCTCGCCGTAATTCCCGTAGGTTTGCGCGCCGCACCACGCGCTGGCACCAGGCTGTGGCTCATCCCTTCATGAAGCAGGCTGGGGGTAGCCCAAGGTGTGAGCATCCCCGCAGTGGGGCTGGCCAGGCTAAACCAGGGCGGGCTGGGGGGGGTTGGCCACCAGGCATAAAGCCCCGTGCGGGCAGGGCTGGCAGGGAGCAGCGCGGAGGCTTGGCGGCGCCTGCTTTGTGAAGGCTGCGCTGAGTTTTGTGCCCACTCTGTTGTGCGAACGGTCTCCAGTTAGTGCATGGGGGAACCGAGGGGAGGGGGTGGCTGGGCTCTGCTTCAGCCGAGTGGGTTGGCGTGCGGTGCCGTGTGGGGGCACGGGCTGCCCTGGCTGGGATGGAAGCATTCCTGCTGCAGGCTTAGTGGTCCATGGGGACCGGCCGCAGGACTGGGCCAGCTGGAGACCTGCAAGAGGCCAGTTTTCAGCTGCCCGCCGTCACAAAACCTGCCTTAAAAGGGAGTGCAGCTGCAGACTGGCTGTCCTAGCAGGGACAGTGGCCTCAAAGCAGCCTGGCACCATGTGGAAGGGGAGGCAGGGCCATTGGAGAGGGCAGAGGACATGCCCTGTCCCCCCTATTTCATCAGGGTGCCAGCTGCACCCTGTGTGCTGCAGGGAGACGGTCCTGGCTCCGGCAATGTAGCCGGCTGCTTGTGGGGTGCTGCGGCTTGGTGCAGGGGGACATGGTGTGGCTGGAATATGGTGCTTACATGTGTGTGGTGCCTCGGGGTGGGAAGGATGGGGAGGAGGCAGGGTGAAGCAGCAGCCCTTGCAGGATACAATTCCCCTCGCATGCTGTAAGACACTGTCTCAGCGTGACTCACGCCTCAGCCAGCAGTGGCCTTCCCAGGGAAGTGCCTGCCAGCGTGGGCTACCGACCACCCCGCTGAGCCCGGCGGTGCCCTTGCAGCAGCGTGCAGTGGGGCTGCCAGCAGGTGGGGTGACCCCGGGACCAAGGGCAGCAGCGGGGAGCATCAGCGGCACGAGGGCTCCTGCTGGGAAGGGAGGCTGGAGCCAGTCTGGGTCATAAAGAAATCCCAGTTGAACCATGAACTGCGCCTCCGGGCATAGCTTGCCACCTCTCCTCCTGCACCCACGGGTGGGCTCCTGTGTCAACAGCGCCCTGTTTGTGCCGGCGGGAGGGCGAGGGGTGCCCTGCATTTCGGGAGGCAGACACTAGGCGTCCTGGTGCTGGGTTTCACAAGCCCTCATGACCTTTGCAGCACAGCAACGTGCCCTGGGGAGGATTGTTTCATACAAAACAGACCTTTGGATAGGCTTTTCATTTCCTTCTCAGCCAAGCACAAAGGAACAGCAAGTCCTCACTCTTAATAAAATGACAACAGTCAGCGATGCAGACGGGCTGACTCTCCACGGTGAGCGGAGACGTGTCCTGCACCCATGCCATTCCCGAGTTCCTTCAAGCCCTACAGCTCCCTCCCGCTTCACCTCGCACCCCAGATTTCCCCAGGGGCAGGAGTCAGTGCCTGAGGGCCCACTACTACATTCCCTTGCGAGAAACAGATCTGTGCTGGGAGGGGGTGAGCCCTGGTGGTCATCGCCCCATGGATCTTCATCTGCGAGCGTGGTTAATTGACAGATGCCAATCACCCCTCTGGCCCCACTCAGAGCGGGGCTGCTTGGCCACTTCCACAGCGCAGGCGTGGGCAGGGAGCGGGCAGGGAGTCAGGGCGCAGCAGCTCGGGGTGCAGAAGGGGCGGAGCGTGGGGGCTGCAGGGGGGGCGTGGGGCGCAGTGGATGTAGGGGTGCAAGGGGTGCAGAGGTGCAAGGCTGCAACTGGTGCAGGGCCGCAGGACGCAAAGGGCAGGGGGGTGCAGGGCACGGGGGTGCGGGGGGTGCAGGCTGCAAGGGGTGCGGTGCCGCGCCCTGGGGAGCCCCTGCAGGGCTGTGCCCCGCGGCGGCTGCCTCCAGCTGCGGGCGGGGCCGCACATCTGGGCGGGGAGGGGCGGGGCGGGCGAGCAGTGACTCCGGCGGGGCCGGCGCGGAGCATCCCACAGCCGGAGCGAGCGGCGCCCCGAGCCCAGCCCAGCCGACAGCATGCCCAAGTGTCCCCGCTGCCAGAAGGAGGTCTACTTCGGTAAGGGCTCCCTGCTCCCCCCGCGTCCCCCCGGGCCACCTGCACCCCGCGGGGACCGCAGGGCTACCGGGCTGCTTAAGCCGGGGTGCCCCGATGCTGCACCCCGCCGAGCTTCGGGTCCCCGGGGCACCCTGGCGCTTCCAGGACCCCGTGCACCCCCGGCGCTGTGGGTCCTGGGCGTCCCCATGTTGTGCACCCCAGCGCTGCAAATTCTTGGGATGCCCCGAAGTTGCGCCGCCCTGCGCCGTGGGTGCCCAGGGTGCCCCAGGTGGGTGGCCCTACCAATCCGCCCCAGGAGAAGGTGCCCGGCTGCGCGGTGTGGGGTGCCGTGGGTGCCCCCCCAGCCCACAGACGGGGCCACAGCGTGGCGTGGGAGCTCAGCCCTGTTTCCTTCCTGCCGCCCCGTGTCGGTTTGGAGCCCAAAGGCCCGGCCAGTGCAGCCCGCTGCTCCAAAAGCCTGGGCGGGCAAGCAAGCACCTTCCCGAGGGCAAGTCCCGCACTTGGGCATGTTCCTGGGTCAGTGGGTTGCCCACATGTTGTCCCGCGTGGTTTAGCACAGTGAGATGACAGCCCTGGGGTGTTAGTTTTAAGCTGCCGTCGCAGGCTAACTGTGAGCCTTGGTGTGCTGCTGTCTGCTGCCGAGCTTCAGGCAGATGTCCTCCCTCCCGACTGGGGCTCCAAAGCTCCAGGTTCCTGCGCCTTCTGGTGCTGTGATCCCGCTGTCCTGCCCAAGGATACTTGAGGGGCGTTGAGCCTCTTGCCCTCTGACAGCAGCTGCTGGACCAGCTGGGCTCTGGCTGCCAAACCTTCCCTGTTCCCTGGTTTGGCTGAACCGGAGGGGGTTCGCTGGAAGCAGCTTGTACGTGTTCCCTGCTTTTTAATGGACTAGA
Organism: Chionis minor; assembly: GCA_013398295.1. Taxonomy (NCBI): domain Eukaryota; kingdom Metazoa; phylum Chordata; class Aves; order Charadriiformes; family Chionidae; genus Chionis; species Chionis minor. The sequence continues at coordinate 24,708 of VZSF01003006.1, forward strand.
GATGGGTGATCTGTGACACGAGTGCCATCGCTGACTTCTGCTCTTTCTGCCTTATTTCTGCTCTGCCTGTGTGTGCGCCCCGACTTCTGCTTCTGCCCTGCCAAAGAAGTCGGAGGCTCAAACACAGTGGCTGCTCTCCCTGCTGAAGAGCCATGTCCATTGGTGATGCCCACCCTGGGGACGTGTGCTGGGTCTGGCGTGGCTGCTGCCTGGAGGGTGCTGGCGATGTGGCTCCTGCGGTTGGGGAACATCTCTGCCTAAACTTGAACTCATTGTTGCAGCCAGGCATTGAAGTGGGGTTTTGGCACAATACAGTTGGTGGCTTCCTCCTGCAACCAGGAGGGCACCTCATTTACCCATGTGGCTTGATACCAGGAGCTACCAAGGTGCTGGTGTCAGTGTCTGCCCTTCCTGTGTCCCCATGGGTCTCCTTTGATCGCAGTCGGGGCCAGCTGGGTTTGCTGTGCCCGCTAGTGTGGCCGTGGGGGTGTAGGGATGGGGCCGTTTGACCAAGGAGGGGGTTGGCCCCATGCTTATCAGACTGCTCTTACGAAACCATCTCTGTTGATGTGGAGGCTGAGGAGGGTTCAAAAGTGGCTGGAGGACTGAGCTCACTGCCTGATTTCTGTGCCTGGAGATAAGGAGTGCTGGCAGAGGAGGCAGAGCAAGCCCTGCTCCGGGGCTCTTGGAGCCTGGTGGTCCTGCTCGAATGTGCCTTGGGCTGCTTTCGGCCAAATCATGTCTGTAGAGAGCAAGGGTGAGGAGGAGATGATGCCAAGAGGAGTGGGGATAGGGTTTGCAGGGCCACCACCAACTTCCCAGGGGAATTTCGCCTAAGTGGCCAAGAGCCGGAGGAGGCCCTGCTGCAGCAAACCTTGGCAGAGCTCCTGCCCGAGCGTTGGTGCAAATGCTAGTGCGAGAGGTGGGGAGGCTGAGCTCCTTCCAGAAACCCAGGGATGGGACGGCCCCAACACGGGACAGGCTCGGGCTCCTAGAGGTGCCCAGGGGGAGGACGCTGCGGCCCCCGCTGGGCTGCAGGCACAGGAGGCTCTTTGTGCCGCTGGGGGATGGCAGCGGGGCTGCCTCGTGACATTTGGGCACTGCCCCCGCTCCCACCTCTGCAGCCGCCGGCTTGCTCCTTGCATAAGCTGTTGTGGACGTATTTGGACTCCAAGATGAGGTGCTTCGGGCTGCCGAGGGCCCCCCCGGGGCATGTGCTGCCAGCAGCAGCTCTGTCCCATTGCTCGACCTCCTTTTGCAGGCATGGGGAGAGTGCTCGGATGGGGTTCCTGTGGAAAGCTCTGCTTTATCACTTAATAAATCCCCAGGAGTGCAGCTGCCAATATAAAGAGCGCATGCCTCTGCAGAAATACCCTCCTCCCCCGCTGTGCCGCAATTAAAAGCCACCCTGTTCTCCATAAACACATCCTGGCCCCAGCAAATAGCATGTTGTCCCCTCCGCGGCCGTCTGAACCCCGGCCAAGCTCCAGCTCTGTTCTGGTTTGCCACAATGTGTGCAAAATCGGAGCTGTGGCCAGGCTGCCGGCGGCTAGAGGGGACTGGATTGTGTTGGGACAGGGCATGACAATGGCTTTGCCTCCCCGGTCCTCGCCAGCATCCCCCCTTTGCCCCTGCAAACTCTGGTGATCTCTTGGGCTCCAGCTGGCTGGGGAGAAATCAATCCCCTTGCAGGCTGCTGTTGGAAGGGGAGAGGTCCCCAAGTCTTTGGAGGATGTATAGAAGTCGGTCCATCCGCATGGATGTGGCAGTTTTGGATCCAGGTACCTGCATACGTGCATGGTGATGTGTGTGCACAGCGAGCACTTGGGTTTGAAACACAGTGCCCTGGACAAATAGACTTGAGAAAATGCCCCAAAATGTCCTCCCTAGGGTTGGTGGCAGGGAAGCCAACTTGCCAAAACCGACTTGTTGCGTCCATTCAGTGCCTCAACTAACCTACCTCCTTTCCGTGGCAGCCGAGAAGGTGACTTCTCTGGGGAAGGACTGGCACCGACCCTGCTTGAGATGCGAGAAGTGTAACAAGACCCTGACGTCTGGAGGCCATGCAGAGGTGAGGTTTGCTGCCCAGGAGGTCCCTGTCCCCGTCCCCTGCAGCTACGGACTGCAGGAGGGGTGGGATGGGCAGAGGTGGAGCTGAAGGTCTGTTGGGGATGGTCGGGGCTGATGCTCTTTCTCCCTGCAGCACGATGGCAAGCCGTACTGCAACCACCCCTGCTATGCTGCCTTGTTTGGGCCCAAAGGTAGGGTTGCTGTGGCTGGGGTTGTGGGAGGGAGGGAGGAGAAGGGGGCTTGGGGCTCCCATCTCTCGGCAAGGCGCATCCCTCAGTGCGCTTGCAGTCCCGCGGTGACACCGAGCCCGCTCTGTCTCTCTTCCAGGGTTCGGCCGGGGAGGAGCCGAGAGCCACACGTTCAAGTAAAACTCAGGTTGGTGCCTCCCCTCGGAGCTCCCCTCCTGCCTCCGGCTGCGCGGGCTGGCCAGGGCTGTCTCCCTGACCAAGGCAAGCGCCGAAGGCAGGCGCGCCGCGGCATCTCTCCCGGCTCGCTGTGACTTCCAGCCCTCACGCTGGTGCTCGGGAGCAACCTGCTGGGTGCCAGCTCCTCCTCCCCACCAGCCCCAAGCGACTGTCAGCACCTGCTTAGCTCTGGCAGCGGACGCCAAAGGCTTTTTGCTTTGTGGCCTGTCGGCAAAGGCAGGCTCTGTCCCGGAGCACTGTTGTCCCTGGGATGTCTCCACTCCCAGCCCAGCCTGACTTCATCCGCCCCTCTCTTGCATCCCTCTCCAGGTCTGACGGCCAGGGTTTCCAGCACAGCCCGAAGACAGCACAAACGCACCGCGACAGACTTGCATTTTTGTTTTTAATTCACTCTCTACTAGACTAGCACGTTAAAAGCAATAAGTAACCAAGGCTGGGACTGGTGTGGAGAGGGGCTCCGCTCCAGATGGAGAACTACCGGGGTGGGGGCGTTGGGACGCCCTGCCGGATAGGAAATTTGGCCAGTATTGCCGAAGGCCGCCTGGAGAGGAGACCGCACCCTTCCAGCCAAAACCCAGCCCTGCTTTTGGCGCCCAGCTCTCGTGGCTGGGCCCACAGTTGTATTCTCAGTCTTTAATAAACCCAGACCAAAAGATGCTTCCCCCATGCAGCAGTTGTGCTCTCTGTAAGGGGGGCTCCCACGGCACTCGTTCACAAAGCCGCTTGCTCAAGGACCCCAGGTGGCCTCTGGATTGACCCCCGCACCCTGCAATGGCTCCGTGTGCTTTTGCTCCTGGTGTGCTCCTGGGGTCCTGCCCGTGGCTGCCCGAGCCATGTGGGGCAGGAGCAGCCCCCGGGTGCTGCGGGCACCGGGGCTGAGCGTACCCCGAGGGAAAGGGGTGGTGGGTGTCGTGCCGGTGCTTGCCTGGAGTGTTGGTCTCCCTGGGTTCAGGGGGAAGGTCCTGCCCCACCCGTGGCCTCGCTGGGTCTGTGTCCTGACCTTTGCAGAAGCCTAGAGCATGGTGGCTCCTGCCATGAGCCACCTCTCGTTGCCCGCAGCTGTCACGGTGTTAAAGCAGGGGCATGCAGCGCTGCTGGACCAGGGTCTGAGCCTGCTGACCCACGGTCTCTCCAGCACTCAGCAGCCTCCTGGCGTCGTCCCAGCCCCTGGCAGTGCCTGCTGGAAAGCCAGGCCCACGGGTGGCCCCCAGCTTTTTGCCTCTGGATCTGAGATGGCACTTTGCAGCCCTTGGTTGGGGCAGGGAGGTGTCTTGCAGGGAGGTGGTGGACTGTCACATCAGGAAAACCTGGTACTTTCTGCTTTTGCTCTGAGCAAGCATATGGAAGGGCCAAATAAGGCACAGGTTACCGGCGAGGCAGAGCCAACCTCCCTCAGTAAGAAAAGCAAAGGTGCGGTATTACAAAGCGAGAATTGGCTCGCAGGTGCTTTGCTCTTGCCTGTTTCAACCTCTTTGCCCCACTGAAAGAACAAAACTGACAGATGTAAAGGATGTCGACTTGAGGGATGGTTCTAAAACGGTTTCTTAACCATGTCTTTCCCTTACCTGAACCACTGCATTTACATATTCAGAGATACTTCATAGCACACTGGGATATTTTTGTCTATGGTTTAAGCATGCATTTCCTTAGAGACTGCTCTGCGTCTTGCTGTCACGCTGGCCTTCCTGGGACTTGGCCAAAACCCTCAGGGGTCGGAGGTACATGTCTGATGTCAAAGTCTTCAGTGTCAAAAGCAGCCCGACCTGATTAGCATCTTAAAACTTCCCATGTGCTTGGTGCCAAAAGGCTCTGCACCCACCGGGCACGCTTCAGTGGGACAAACTCGACCAGACTCGGGGCACTGCCTCACCTCCCACCCAGTTAACACAGCAAACACAGACATCTGTGTCAAAGGCAAACCCTGCCTGTTGCTGTGCGGCCACCACCGAGCCTCCCAGCCAGCCAGGGCTTGTAGGACACCCTGCCCTCCTGCTCCCACCCCTGCCCTCGCCAGCAGCCTCCCAGGGATGCTGGCACCCATGGCTCCCGGCCAGCGAGACATGGTCCCGCTCTGCACTGCTGCTGGCACCCAGCCCACCCCTGAGGAACTGGGGACGTGGCTTTCCTCTACAAACAGGGCTTCAAAGCAAACTGGTGATATAATCTCAGCAGCCCTGAGCGTGCCAGTGAGAGAGTGTTTACCCTCGGCATTAAAAATAATGGCAAACGCAAGCCTCGTCATCCTCTGGGCTTGCGTAAGTGTGTCCAGCTGGGAAAGAGACCGGTGAATTGGGCTCCTGGTCTTTTCCAACAGGGCCCTGCACCAACACGTTTCAGGAGCAGTTAAGTCCAGGTGCAAGGCTAGAATGGAGGAGCAAGGAACCAGTGAGAGGTATGGAAAAACAAGTGCTGCCTGGGGAGAGGGTAGGGCCATCCAGTCCTCCAGCTGAAAGCCCTTTTCTTTGGGCAGTGGCCACAGCTGGGGCAGGAGGCAGTGCGTTGCTGTCTGCAGTGCGTTGCTGTCTACCGTGTGTTGCCTGGGGCCACCATTTGCTTCTGTCCCTGCCACTGATTTGCAATGTAGGTGTGGTGGCTGGGGATGGCTCTCCCTGCCCTGGGTGCAGAGGGATGTAGGAGCTGTGCAAGGTCTGCGCTGCATTAGGAAACCTGCGAAGAAGCTAAACCCAATCCTGCGCTGTGCCTGGTGGGGGTAAAAACTGGGGGTCCCTCAAGCAAGCTCTGGGGACAAGCCTTTGGGTATTGATTCCCGAAAAGCTCCTTCTGGCTGCCTTATTTCTCTGCCCGCCCTGCAACAGGCACTCCCACAGAGACTGTGGATAGCCCCAGGACTTGCTGCCAGGATACTCCCCTCCGAGTCCTGTGCTTCTACAAGTCGAGCTCCGTGCCTGCTCCAGCCCTGATGCTGTGAGGTTGGGCAGTTCAGGCATGGGTCACATTCACAAGGAGCCTTGGTCAAAGAAAATACATGATAAACTGATTTTTTAAAACTCTTTCTGGACTTTGGGGAGGAAGCAGAAACAGCTGTATCGCATTTGGATGGGAAATCCGCACCCGAGCCAGGCACTCCCCTCCGATGTGCGGGAGGCTCGGCAGCGGCCGGGGTGTTGGGGAGGTGGGCTGTCAGCAGATGCAGTATTTTCTCCGTTGGACAGTAAATCTCCATGGCCTGGAGCATGAGCTGCTCAGACAAGCAACCGCATGGCTTTCAGTGCAGCTCATCTGTGATGCTCCTGGCTCTGAGCTCCCATGGGACCTGGGAATGGGCAGGGAGAGTCCCTCCCCTCCCACTGTGGTGGTGCCCTGGCTGTGCTGCTCCTGCAACAGGGAAGCTGGTGAGAGCAGGGTGCTCAGGCCAATCCCTGCTTTTTTGGGGAGCCGCTGAAGGATGCTGGCTCCATGTGCCCTACCAGATGTTCCCACCACTCTTGAGGCAAAGAGAAGACCCTTGGGAGGTGGTTGGCAGCCCCCACGTTCCTCCTGGTCACCAGCCAGCAGCTATGGGGATATTGCTGCCATTGCAAGTGGGGTCAGGGCATGGCCCCAGCCCCAAGGTGCCCATCTGGAACAGCAGAAGGTATTGGGGTGATCTCCAGCATGGTGATGCCCAGCATGAAGGTCCCCAACTTGGGTGATATGAAGCACTGCTGTTGCTGACTCCAGAGGAAGGCGCTGTGTTTCCTCTACCATTATTTCGGAAGCTTGAGTTGAGATCAGTGAAGTTTGTGGATTGTGGAGTGATAGTTGCTATAAACACTTCGTCACTGTGACAAAAAAACACAAACAACTTCACCGGTTCCTCTGGCAGCTGGGTGCGGGCGAGCCCCAACGCCCTGGGTAGGGAAGCAGAAGAGGTTTTGGCAAAGGACAGGAAACAGGATGAATTCAGAAACTAAACTGCTGCTGTTCCCCACCCTGGCTCTGCGGCTTTCTGTGCAGAAGAAGAAAGGAGAGGGGGGCAGAAAGGGGGCTGGGGGGGTGTCCTTCAGCTGATCTATAAGAGGTGTGAATGTTGCTTCAGCCCCTGGTGAAGGCAGATTGCAGGCAGGAGGGGTGGGTGTGGGTCGCCTGGCCCTGCATCTTCCTCCCAGCACAGATGGGACAGACCTTAATCCGAAGCAGGGGACGGATGTGTCCCTGAGCCCGCAGCTGGCAAGGGGACGGCTTACTGGAAGCCTTAAGCAGGGTGCTGCTCTCAGCATCGCTCCCTATGGCTGTCCTTAGCGAAAGAAGCAGCCGAAGCCCAGGGACAGGGCTGTGTCCTGCCAGCGTGGCCGCGGGAGCCAGCTGCAGCTCACATCTGGGCTAGCACATGCTGGGAAGCCAGGGTGGGGGTCTGGTTCAATGCTGCCTCACTGAGATGCTGGCGGGGCCACCAACCCTCCCCTGCCAGCACTGATAGGGACACTGATGTGACACCGCTGGCACTTCCCTTGCGGTGATTTTGTGTCTCAGCCCTGCAGATTCTGGCGCCTCGGGGCCACGGCAGCCCTTGTGGCACAGGTGGGGCCAGGCACCTGCCCTGGGGTGGCGAGCGGTTTGTTTGCCTGCCGGTGTGTTTCTGCAAGTAAAGCTGTGTCCCCTTCAGGGACAGGCAGGGCACAGGCAGGGCCAGGGGAGCGTGGCACAGGGGGGGGATTCCTGCTCTTTGCTGTGTGAGGCTCATGGGGACAAAGCTGGTCTGTAACTGGGTGGCACCCAGCTCACCCCTGCTTTGGGTATTTTTAAGGCTGATTTGTGTTAAACTCAAAAGACCTCTGCTATCTTTTAGCTTGAGAAAGCGTCTACCCACCTCGTAACACCTCAGAAATCTGCCTTCTTATCCAGGCAATGGTAAGAGGGACCGTGCAGCTCAAGTCGGGCAGCAGGAGCTCTGCAAGCTCAGGCGGTGAGCCGGGACTTCCCGGCTCAGCTCTGCAAAGCAGTGGGTTGGGGAAGCCCCGTCCTGCCAGCGGAAACAGCTTTGCAGAGGTGACAACGTGGGGGTCAAACCTCATTCCTGATAGGGAACAACATCCTCAACCAAATACTGAAGTAGCTGAAAATACTGAAGGCAGAGGGGCTCTGGGTAAGGGGGGTGGCCAGGGGTGTAACGAGAAGCCGTGAATCACGGTACCGGAGACTGAGGTCTAGTCAGGGAGCAAGGAGAGGAGGGGATGGGCTGTTCCACCATCACCCCATCCCCAGTGCTGATGATCCGGTGTTGCAGAGGAGCTGGGTGCGAAGAGCTTTGGGGACGTTTGGCAGGTCCCAAGTGGCTTTCCCCAGCAAGGAGCCTGAGAAGAAAATACCTGGATTTTTAAATACCTGGAGGTATTTAAAAGACATGTAGACGTGGTGCTGAGGGACATGGTTTAGGGGTGGTTTTGGCATAGGTTTGTGGTTGGACTCGATGATCTTGAAGGTCTCTTCCAACCCAAGTGATTCTATGATTCTATGAAAAGCTGGCATCCAGTGCTAGAGCTATATTTTACTTTTACTCCTCTTACGTTATTTTCAAGGAAACAGGGAGAGTTTCCAAGGAGGAAGATATGAGATCTTCCCACTGAAGCCTCGGTCTTTCTTTGGTGAGTCTTGGTTTAAAGGACCAGGGGGAAGAGGCCAGGTGGAGTTTCCCTCGGTGCAGAGGAACATCAACTTGGTTATTTAAGTAAAAAGGAAAGGGTGAAACTCCTGAGAACAGAGAATTACAAGACCTCAGATCTTTTCTTCTAACCCTTCCCAATTCACTTATCATACTGAAAGTGCAGATGCTTCATCAGAGGGCCTGAAATGCCAACGCCTCTCTTAAGCATCCAACTGCTGGGAGCTGACCTTGAATTTTGGCACTACAGCCCCTGCACAGGCCTATTGCAGACAAATTCACTGTGTCCAAGAAAACCTGCACTACAGTATTTGTGTAGCTGTTACGGTCCTTCTCAGGGACCCAGTGACCTATGCAATGCGACTCAGCGTGCTAAACGTGTGCTGGCCACCCCAGCAACATCAACACCCCTTGCACCCACCAGCAGGGATGGTGCCAGGAGGTAGATCATTGCTGTCCGGTGAGGAGATGCCTACTTGTGACCTGACGTGGTTGCTCTGAGCCTGCCGACGGCTGGACTCCATCAGCAGAGATCCCAGCGTGGCTGGTCTGGAAGGCACCATCCTCTCCCCATCCAGGGAGAGCTGCTCGGCTGGCAGAGACACGAGCCCACAACTGGTCACCATCAGCAGATGCTGGGGCTGCTCCGTGCCCGGTGGGAGCTGTGATCCCAACCCTTTCCCAGGTGGTGCGGGGCCGAGCATCGCTGCAAGCCTGCCCTATATTTGCCTGTGTTCACAGCCAAACTGTGCTACTCTGCTCCTTCCTGCCAGCGTGGCGTTCTCCCTGTCCACCAGACCATGCCTCTTCCCACACTGGGTTAACCTGGCATCCCAGCAAGGTGAGAGAGTGCATGTATAAAGGAGTCGGGAGGGTGCGGGGAAGGACCTGGAAGTGTTTGCAAAAGGAAGTGGTTTAGCTCGCCTGATCTGCTCAGGGAGTGAAATGCTACGGCCACCCAAAGCCTCTCTGTCATGGGTAAGGAGGGCAGCTGCTCTCTGCTCCAATGTCTGCTCGCTCAGCCGCCACCGCTGCCGCTGCAGGGAGGAGAGGAGCGAGGAGAGGAGCGGAGCTCCAGCTGCCCCAAGCTGGCAGTGGAGCGTGGGAAGCACCGATGCACGGCCTGGGGGCCTGGCCGGGAGACAGGCTGGCTCCTGCCTGCGCCTTCACGGGGATAAGAGCATTAAAAAAAAATAATAAAAATAAAAGACCAAAGGGGTTGTTTTCCCAGGAGGAGAGCTCACACCTTCCCCTTGGCAGGGCTGGGCCGAGGCGACACCAGGAAGCCGTGCTGCTGCCGGGGCGAGCAGAGATTGCCGTTACTGCATACAATCTGCATGAGGCAATGGGACGGGGCCGTCATCTCTGGCAACGGCCGCAAACAGCGGGGCCGCCTGCGGTGGCGGGTTGCCATGGTGCGGGAGAAAACAGGCGCCCTCGGCCCCGGCTGAGTCACCCGGGGCGGAAATGACCCCAGATGACACATTGCGTTGAGAAGGGTTGGCTGCACGGCTGCGCGGCATCACGCGAGCCCCGGGAACCGAGAGAGGGCAAAGCACGGTGACCTCTCTCCAGGAGGAGCATCCCTGGCCTCTCAGTAGCTATCCGGAGCTTGCCTTCCCATTGTGGTCCCTACGGATGCTCCCACTGCTGGGGCAATCCATGGCTCGTCTCCTCCCGAACCTTCCTCAGCCCCGGGGCAGAGCTGGGACACCCAGAAGAGCAGCCTGGCAGGTCGACCCAATGAGCCATCTCCATCCTGCTTCCCCCTGCCATACAGAGGATCTTAGAGGCTTCCACCGGTCTCCTCCAACCTCAGAGGTGCACGTGGTGACATCAGAGTCACGTGCTGACGTCAGCCAGTCATTGCTCATTTGCATCTGTCTGTCCCCATGGGACCGGGGCTTGGGAAAGGGGAGGTGAGGGTGGCCGGGATGCAGCGGGGGCTCTGCTCCCAGTGGGGTGGCATTGCCATCCCTGCTGGGACAGGATGCTGGGTCACCTCCTTTGTCTGTCCATAGGTCCATCTCTATGGCAGGAAACCATCACCTTCCCGTCAGCTTCTCCCACCCTGGGAATACCGCCTAGGCAGCTGGCAGAGCAGATAACTGGGGCCTCGCATGCAGGGACGGAGCCCACGCTGTGCCGTGCCGTGCCGGAGAGGCTGGGATTTGCCGCCTGGCAGCCGCCTGGCCCATGGCCAGCTGCCAACCCTCCGCAGCGCCAGGCGTCTTGTGTCAGCTGCGCCCACGGGGCTGCGTGCCGGGGGAGCCGCGGGGCCAGGGACCAGGAGATACCAGCCAGGAGGGCAGCCAGCCCGGCTTCAGGGCACCATGGGTCTGCTCCAGCCAGTGGGATGGAGAGGCAGCACGGGGGCTTTTGGCGTGCCGGGATGGCGTGCATCCCAGCTGCTGCTCCCACACTGGGTGATGATGCTCGCTGGCCAGGGGACTGGTGCGTTGGCTGGGGGACAGGAGCTCCGAGGGTGGGTGATGGGCAGGACCACCCACCGGTGAGAGCACTGGGTGCTGCAGGAGAGCCCTTGTCTCGACAGCGGCAAAGCAGGCAGCTGCCCCGGGGAGGAAGGGCCTAGACAGAGGAATGTGTGTTGGGACAGGGATGGCTTTGAGCAGGGTTTATGGAGTGGTCAAGAAAACACAGGAAATTGGCTCCAGCTGAAGGTCCTCCTGCCTGGAGACGGCAGCGGGGATGGGAAAACAGACAAGCGATGTGTCATGGTGGTACCAGACAGCACCCGATAGCAGCAAGGTATGGAAAGCTGAGAAGGATGCCAAAGACAGCGGAGGATTATCCAGGTCCGATAAGGCTTGGAGCAATAGAAAAGGACTTAATGGGCTGTTGGGAACCAAAGTCAAGGGACTGTATGGAGGTGCCAAACCTGTTAGGAAGGAGACGGAAGAACTGGATAGAGATTGCTGAGCTAGAGCTGGACAAGGGATAAGGAAAATGCTTTCCAGGCCATTAGGAAAGAAGGAGGATATGAGACAACAGCTGCTAGAGAAGATATTTTAAAAATCCTTAAGCCTGGATAACTCACACCCAGGGGTCCTTTCAGGGCTGGCTGGAGCAGCAGCCAGGATCCATGGGACTGGGAGAGCACTAATGTGGCCTTGGCGTCGGAAAGGGCTGCACTCCCCGGCACAGGGGTGGGAGGCAGGAGAGGCAGCGACCGGAGGGAAAGAGTGCAAATGCAGTTCATGTTAGCAAGTGGGCTTTGCTGAAGGTCTCGTCGGACCAATGCGATTTCTCTCCTCATTGTGAGCAGCCGTTTGGCTGCAAGAGGCCATTCCGTAGCTGGAAGGAATTTCACGTGTTGTTTCATGGTGTTCAGATGCTGGGGAAAAAAAAAGGGAAACGTGTCATGCTGGATGCACGTTAAATGGGTTATGAACTGGTTAATCGGCCAAGAAACCATCAGTGGAGGCTTTGAGCAGGTCTTATGTACAGGCAGAGGCAGCCCCGGCTCAGGAGGATCCCCACCAGTCTCCCCAGCACGCACTGGTGGTGGTCCCTCTGTACTGCCTGCAGCGGGGATCCATCTCGGAGCCAGGTTTCAGGCATGTAAACCCCAGCCAAGAGGTGGCCTTCTCATGTCAGTGACTCCGGCTAACTCCCAAACGGCAGAACCGTTTCTCTGCCGCTGCGTCCCCCTTCCTTCCCTTGTCAAGGATGACGAATCCCTGAGATCGCTGCAATTAAGAGCTTATACCCCTGGGCACCCGAGCTGCCTGCATCGCACCCCACTGGACCGAGAGGAAGGTGGGAAGCTGGAGGTCGGAGCCGATCCCCTGCTGCCAGAACCCGCTCCAGCGCCCCCCGCCCTCGGGGCCGCGGCCACGCGTGTCGCCCCCGGCGTGCAGTGCTCCCTCCCGCCCGCCAGGGGGCGCCGCCGCGGGCGGACTCAGCGGCGGAAGGGGGGGGGGCGCCTGGCCGCACTGCGCATGCGCGCGCGGCGCACCGGCGGAGGG